>BLSH010116691.1:151570-162151 GCA_018402905.1 Glandirana rugosa
AGCGGCAGTATGCTGCCACCGACGCCCTTGCTCAAATCACTAGTGCGCGCGCGGCGGCCTCCGCGCGGGCGTGCGAGTGACACAAGCCCCTCCCGGTCCCTCGCCCACGCCGCCGAACACTGATTACTGTGTAAATGCCATTGGCAGTGAAGGGGTTAACCTGCAGGGGGCGCTCTAAGGGTTAACTATGTTCCCTGTGCGTGTTCTAACTGTGGGGGGACTGCCCTAACAGGGGAAGGGATGTGGTCACAGCCTTCATGTACAGGAAGGCTGTGATCACAGCCCTTCCCCCTCACACAGAGCGGAGGTCCGTGTTTACATACACGGACCTCCGCTCCTTCGCTCCGGGGGGGCCATCGCGGGTAGCCGGCGGCAATCGAAGCCGCCGCACCCGCTCCCTGGCCCTCCCCGAACACAGTGAGCGTGCGGGCGCGCCTCCGGCGGCGCGCGCGTGATCACTAAACTCGTTCCCGCAGCCACCGTCGTATGACGGCGATTTGCGGGAACGAGCCACTTTGCCGCCGTCAGATGCCGATCGGCGGTCGGCAAGTGGTTAAGGAGGGATCAAAATGTCTACAGGCATGCACAATGGGCTTTAAAAAAAAACATCTGTTCTCTTGGCAGTAAAAAAAACGCTCATATAGAGCATTTTTTATACAAAGTTTTGACGAGTTTAGAAGAGTTTACATTTTTTCTGCCAGTAAGCTCCAATCAGAGATGCCTTTTCCTGCCTCTAAATGTTGAGCTAAAAATATGCCTGTAATCGTCCTACTGTGCATGGACACAGGATAACATTGAGCTGCTTCTACAGGCAGAACACAAAACTCTTGTGGAAGCAATGTTTTTTAAGCCAGTGTGCATGCAGCCTAATAAACTCAAACTATATATATACAAAAAACATTAAAGTACAACTAAAGGCAACATACATATTTTATTAAATCCTCATATAAATGCCTGAAAGTTACACATGGTAATAAACATAATAACTGAAATTATTATTTTCCTACCGTATAGCTGCAACTGTGGTCTGTAATCCCCCATTCATTCCTCCTTTGCTATACACTGCTAGCCATGATGGGAGGAGTTGAGCAGAGCTCAGATGTAATTTTGTTTCAGTGAAGTATCTTCCCTATCTTGCAGTCCTCCAGCCTTCTATCATGCTCAGTCTATTTTACATAACACACACCCATCTGCCAATCAATAGCTGGGTGTGTGATATGTAAGACAGGCACATGTCAGTACAGGTTACTTTGCGCACAGATCTGTCTATTAATCAGTGTGCTTCTCCCTGCCTGCTCTCCTCTGGTAATTTGTAAATAACAGAACAAAATCCAACTTAGGAGCTGGCTGTATAGATAGAGCAATGGGGGGCAAAGGCGTGACATAGGTGGGAGTGAACGGGGCTTCATGTGCAGATCATGGGCGAAGCCTAATCAGGACTTATGTGTATAATAAAATGCCTGTGATTTCCCTGTGCTACAAGAGCACCTCCCCTAGTGATGTCAGTACATTTCTGGAGAGGTAGATGCAAATGGGGACAACAGGTGTTCAACACAGGCAATTAGAAAAACAGGAAGTAAAGTTGTCACTTCATTAAAGGAAGTGCACATGAGAGCAGGGGACAAGGTGGATATCTCAACATCCTTACTGCTTTTTGCAAAACAATCAGTGACATGTTTAACAGACTATATAGGTGCATAATATTAACGTCTTCATTTTGACCATAGTTCTACTTTAAGGCACATTGATAAAGTTGTCTACTTTAAAATTATCTGCTTATACATATATAACTAAAAGTAAGGTGTGAAAAGATGATTAAAATGCCATCTGTCAAATTTAGATACAATGATGGATTTGTGTAACTATTTTTCTATGTAAAAAAACCCATATCCTTGTACAAATCAAATCTCAATACTTACACCCACGTGCTACAAACTCCATCTGCATTTCATCAAGATGTTGTTCCGCAACATGCTAAACTAAGACAATATGAAAAAATGTGACCAAGGTATTGCATTGTCAAAATAATGTGCATAGAATCTGTAAAAGTAAAAAATAAATAATTAAATAGACAATTTGTGTTCAAAAATCATCAAATAACTGTTTTTAGAGAGACAAAAGATCCAAACAAAGATTTTGCAATGCATTGAAATTCATTCTGAATCGTAAAATGAGTGAGTTAAGTTATAGGAGAAATTAAATTGGGCAAAATTAGTCTAGGACATTTGTCTATAACTTTGAAGCTTGAAAAAGTACAAGCAAAACAAAAGAAAAGGCAATTACCAGTCTGCAATAGCAAATGTATGTGATTGCATATACTATAGTTTTGTTTAATTACGGTGTATGTAGGATATCCATTTGCCCTCTGGAAAATTCCCCCCACCCCCTTCATGACCAGGCCATTTTTTGCTTTTTGGCATTGTGTTACTCTACATGACAATTGTGTAGTCATGCAAAGCTGTACATAAATTAAATGTACATTTTTTTTTATCCACAAATAGAGCTTTCTTGTGGTGGTATTTGAACACTGCTGTGTTTTTTATTCTTTGGGCTATAAATAAAAAACAACAAATATGATAATTTAAAAAAAAAACAATACTTTTACTTTCTGCTATAAAACATAGCCAATAAAAAAAAATCAAATCTCTTTATAAATTTAGGGTAATATATATTCTGCTACATATTTTTGTAAACAAAATCCCAAAACGCATATATTGATTAGTTTAACCACTTCCCACCCGGTGCATAGACAAATGACGTCCGGGTAGGTGGTTCATTATCCTGACTGGACATCTATTGACGTCCTCAGGATAATCCGCGATCGCGCGCCACTGGGGGCACGCATCGCGGCGATCGGTGGTTCCGTGGGTCATTCTGACCCACCGCATTACTGATCGAGGTAAAAGGCTTCCATCCGAAGCCTTTTACCATGTGATCAGCCGTGACCAATCACAGTTGATCGCAGTGTAAATAGGAAGAGCCGTTTATCAGCTTTTCCTCTGCTCAGGTCTGCAGACCTGAGCAGCGGAAAGCCGATTGGCTGCTCTCCTGACAGGGGGGGCTGCGCTGAACATTTAGCAGTGCAGCCACCCTCAGGATCACCCCACTGGACCACCAGGGAGCCTGCCCAGGACCACCAGGGAGCCCCCCCGGACATCGCAAAGAGGCCCCCCAGGACCACCAGGGAAGGAAAAGAGAGGCTGCCCAGGACCACCAGGGAGCCCCCACTAGGCCACCAGGTAAGGACAATATAGTGCACTGTAGGGATGGCACTGTGCCCATGTATGATGCCTGCCAGTGCCATCCCTAACAGTGCTTGTTGCACCAGTGCCCACCACTTCCATCTATCAGTGCCCACCTGTGCCCACCTGTACCACCTATCAGTGCCCACCTGTGCCACCTAAAAGTGCCCACCTGTGCCACCTAAATTTGCCCACCTGTACCACCTAAAAGTGCCACGTATCAGTGCCCATCAGTGCCCAGTGCCACGTATCAGTGCCCCGTATCAGTGCCCGTCAGTGTTGCTTGTCAGTGCCGCCCATCAGTGCTGCATATGTGCCCCATCATCAGTGCAACCTTGTCAGTGCCACCTCATCAGTGCCAATCTGTACTGCCTCATCAGTGCCCGTCAGTCTAGCCTCATCAGTGCCCATTAGTGTAGCCACATCAGTGCCCATCAGTGAAGGAGAAAATGTACTTTATACAAAGTTTTGTGACAGAAACAAAAAAAAATTTTTTTTTTCTTCAAAATTTTCTGTCTTTTTTTTTTTATAGCGCAAAAAATAAAAACTGCAGGGGTGATCAAATACCACCAAAAGAAAGCTCTATTTGTGGGAACAAAATTATAAAAATTGTGTTTGGGTACAACGTCGCACGACCGCGCAATTCTCATTCAAATCGCAACAGCACTGAAAGCTGAAAATTGGTGTGGGCGGGAACTGTTCTAAATGCCCGGTATTGAAGGGGTTAAAATGAATGAGCTTAATGCACTAAAGGTTATTGCATGTGTTATGTCAGTCACGTGACCACTTAACGCATGCAATAATCAAAATTCACTGTCGCTTGCATGCGGTATTTAATGGAAACACCAAAAATGATTGTTAAATACTGCATAAAAAGCCATTAATTTAATTCACTAAAGGAAATAAATACATAAATGCATGTGGTGATTACGTACTGGTCAAAGCTTGATATAACTATGCAGTAACTACGGCAATGTCAGACCCCACCAGTGATTGGTTTAAACATAGGTGGGAAAGTGTAAGCTGAAAGGTAAGGAAGGTAAGGTGTGTGGGGCATCAGAACAGTGTGGAGTGTGAGGAGTTTTTTTCTAAAGTCTGTCAGACAAGATATCTAATTGAAATGGAGACCTTTGGATCCAGTATCCTGGAATTTAAGGTAATACAGAAGAGGAGGAGGAGGAGAAGATGTCAAGTGGTTCTTTTGAAGGGATCAACCTTCAATGAGCGCACACTTCTGGATCAATTTTCCAAAGCTGAGACCCTGCAGAAGTTCAGGTTATCAAAGCAATGGATAATGGAGCTCTACTGTATATCCAACTGATCAGGTACCTTGAGCCCTCTACACAGAGGAGTCATGCCATACCAGCCATGCCTAATTTGCTGGCTGTCTTACATGTTTTTGGAAAGGTATCATACCAGATGGTCACTGGAAAGATTTTGGGAATTTCCCAGTCCACTTCTTCCGGTCTCCTCATCCAAGTACTAATTGGAATCTGTGCAATAGCACCAAAATACATTTTTTTACCTGATTCTTGACAGGAGTGGAATGAAATAAAAAAAATATTTCTACATTATTGCTGGAATACCCCAATGTGCATGGTGCAATTAACTGTACCCATGTTACCTTTTATGCACCATCATTTAAGGAGCACATATACAGGAACAGGAAAGGTTACCACTCCTTAACCTCCCTGGTGATCTGATTATGTCTGATTTTCAACTGTCAAAGTGGTGCATTGTTTTACATGGAAATGTATGGTTTTATATTGTAGGTCTGTAATTCTTAAGAATAGCTCACTTAAATCTGTCCAAGCAAGAGTCTAGTAGACATTCCGGGTATGATAAAGTTTGAAACACAAAATCATAAATTATAATATAATAAGTAACTATAAATAATTATACAAACTAATAATATGATAATAATAAATTTTATTCAACAATGTAATCAAATCAAAAACACTGAAATTTGCTCAGTCGCAGAATCGTCACTGTTGTCATTTTCAGCGTCTGATGATGAATTTCCCCACAAAATAACTAGCGCTCAATTCTGCAAGTGATTCACTATCGCTGTTTTCTAGCTGGTCCAAAACCGCTTTTGACGTAGGAATGCTTTTTGGATGCCATTGACATTCTCAAGTTTCCAGGCAGAAAGAATGGTAAAAGTGTAGGCAGGGCAGTGGATAAAGCACTATGGACAAAACTGTGGTCAAATGATTTGATACAGTAATGTAATCCTAACAGATTACAATGTATTGTAAGGTAAGTGGATACTGCGGTGTAATTCTGAGTGTGGCTCGGGGTTATCGCTTTTGGTACTGAAAATGAACCCTGAGCCACACTCGGGATTACCGCTCGGGAGGTTAAACATCCAAGTGGTATGTGATGCCAATATGATCATCAGGAATGTTGTCACAGGATTTCCAGGATCTGTGCATGATGCAACATATTACGACAATCCCTAATTTATAAGAATTTAGAAACTAATAATATATCCAGAGGTTGGTTGCTATGTAAGCCACCTATATGTTTTATCCTATTTTTTAAGCTTGTATTCTTTCCTTTTAAATAAATTAATCTAATGTTTGTCTATTTAGGTGATTCGGGGTATCCGTGTTTACCATGGCTTCTCACTCCAGTTTGAGACCATTCTTAGCAGCTGAAAGCCAGTATAATACTGCTTTTACCAAAACATGAATTGCCATTGAGCGGACATTTGGTGTTCTGAAAAGCAGATTCCAGTCCATGTCCATGCCTGGGGGATTTCTACACTACAGTTTGGAAAAAAATAGGGCATATGTTTGTGGCCTGCTGCATAATATGGCTCATCGTGCGAGTCTGCTGTCCCATTCTGACCTTCAGCATACAGACAAGGACCAAATCTCAGCACTTCCAGAAATCAGTTTTGAGGACAGTGTTAATGCCATCTCCCAGAGGTTCATCAAAACCTATTTTGAAAGGTATGTCCCCAAATAGCGAATATAGGATCACCTGCTTTTATAGAACTGTCTTCTCCTTGTCATCCTTCTGCCGTCCACGCCAACAGGATATGATGTCCGCACACAGGCTGTGAGATGCTAATGATAACTTACCGCATGATGTCATGCAGTATTTTTGAAAAGATAACACATGCAAGGTTATAAAGAAAGTTTTTTTCCTGAATTGTTGTTGTGCAAATTGTTACCGCATACTCGAATGCAGTAATACATTTCGCTTAGTGAATTATACCCATACTGTAGTGTCTACAAACTATGGTATATATACTGATTGTTAATTAGTTTTATACTAGTAATTAGCTTTGGGTGAATGGTTCGGCTAAGCATGAGTTCGGGCTGAACATTGGCTGTTCACCCTGTTTGGGGGAACACCCAAAATTGCAGGATGATCGGTGGGTTTTCCCCATTCCGGAAGCCCTGTAATGCACTGCCTGCCTCACAGTGCATCCTGCACCCTGATTGGGCAAAGCTTTGTCCAATCATGGAGCAGTAAAAGTTGGTTGTTAAGTAGCGGGGCCGGGAAGCCTTCAGGTCTGGTATGGATTGTAAGGGGAAACCCACAACAAAATTACAACAAAATGAGTGAGCACCTTGTCCCTATGTTGATGGGGACAAAGGTCTCTTCCACAAATCCCTGGGCTGTGATTGTGGGGGTCTGTGGGCAAGGGGATTATCAGAACCTGGAAGCCCCCTTTAACAAGGGATCCCGAGATCCTGGCCTCCCCCCTACATAGTACCCCTACCCATTCACCAAAAAAGTGTCAAAAAGCAATAAAAAGAGACATTTTGGGGGGCGGAGTCTGGCCGCGCTACTGTATGGCCGCCTGAAGAGAGAGCTCCGCTGACACGGGACAGTAATACTGACCTGACAAAAGCCACAGCGCAGCCACACAGCCAGAATCAGCTCTGAAGGTCCCCGCATGTCTCGCAAACAAGGCACGAAGCCACCCGAGCCCCGCCGCCTCACTGATTTCTTCGGCAGCTCTAGGCCGCGTGGAGCCCAAGATGGCGCTGAACGAAGATTCGGTGAACGAACACATGCTTCCCCGCCGCATTCAGTCATAGAAGACCAGGTGACCGATCAGATGGACAGTTCTACCCCAGACAGCCTTGCAAGCAAAGACAGGAACAAAAGAGCAGCCTCATCCCCATTCCCCTCCCCACAGCATACGGTGAGGAAAAAACTTATTCACACTCAGGGCATTGAGAGGGAGGGGGGCAGCGATGAGGAGGATGAGGACACAGAAGGAATGGCTGACTCCCTAGCAAATGCTCCTGCCACAGATAATGCTGTATCAGAACACACACTGAAGCAGATGTTACTGATGCTGCAGAAAGGTATACAAAAGTACATCACTAGATCCATTTCTAGAATCCAAATACAAATAGACGACTTAGGAGACCGCACAGATAAAGTGGAGAGACAACTAACAGAATTTACCCAGGCATACAATGAAATGGTAGACACTCACAGAGACCAAGCCAATGAGCTCCAAAAGGTCCAGGCTAAACTCGCGGACCTCGAGGACCGTTCCAGAAGGAACAACCTTAAAATCAGAGGGGTCCCAGAGTCTATTCTCCCCCAGGACCTCCCGCAATACCTCCAAACCCTATTCAGCACCCTGGTACCCACGTTAACTCCACATGAGTTCATTATAGATAGAGCCCACAGGATCTTCAAGCCGCCGCATATTGCAGCAGACAAACCCAGGGATGTCCTGCTCCGCATCCATTTTTTCACCACCAAGGAAAAAATCCTAAGGGCAGCCAGGAACACCTCTACATTTCCTGAACCATACAGTCATTTATCTGTCTACTCCGATATCTCCGCATATACAGCCCAAAAACGAAGAGAACTGGCACCCATCACGAAAACCTTGCAGGAACGGAATGTCATGTACAAGTGGGGATTCCCCACGAAAATAATTGTGGCACACCTGGGGAAATCTACCACCATCACCCAACTGAAACAAGGGCTAAAACAGCTCCAAAACTGGGGCTTTGAACCCTCACCGACCAGCGAAACCTCCAACCGACCCAGATCGAACCACCTCCAAAGTGACTGGCGCAACGTAACAAACAAATAAACTCCTGAAAGCACAGGTCAGGTAAAGGAATCCTACAATCTCTAGTAACTGTTGGCCCCCGTGTTAGCGGCCCGTCTCACTATGTTACAAACTCTAATTGTACTAGTTATATCCCTGGCATACTCAGGGATTTTTCACTTTCCTCCCACTGAGAAGCGTACCAAGTACGCACACTTTTCCTTTACTGTTTTCCTCCTGAACTCTCCTCCTCTCTTTCTCTCTCCCCTGTCCCCCATACCCTTCTCAGGCATCATAGGAGACAGTGCCAAGCTCCATACACATACCATGGTCAACTTGCATAATTTTATTTTCCTTTTGCTCTATGTGAAGGTTTTTTCTATGTATAGGAGAGAAGTGATCTCCCAAGCTGCTATGTGCACAGCCATACTTACTCCCATAATACATACAACCTCCTATGGCTTTAAAAATTCTTTCCCTTAATGTCAAGGGGCTGAATAGCCCCTACAAACGATCCCTTCTCTGGAAAGAGGCTCTCGCATCACAATGTGATGTGATCTGCATTCAGGAGACGCATTTCCACCAAAGTAATCCTCCGAAATGCAGTCATCCTAGATTTCCACATATATTTACTGCCAGCACAAACTCCAAAAAAAGGGGAGTAATGATTGCGGTTAAAAACACCTCTGCATTTCAACTGCTCAAATTGGAAGCGGACCCCAACGGCAGATATCTTATAGTTTCTGCTATCTATAACAATTCCAGACTGACTATAGTGAATGTATACGCTCCAAACAACCCCTCACCCAAGTTTTATAAAAAACTCTCAAAGAATCTCCAGGACTACAAAAAACACCCCCTTGTTATATGTGGGGACTTCAACGAAATCCTCGAACCCCCTCCGTAAAAAAACATCAGCCTTAGCATCCTTTATAGCCAATGAAGAACTCTACGATATATGGCGCTGTGCACGCGGTGGCGAAAGGGATTTCACTTTCTTTTCGCCTGCTCATCAGGCATACTCCAGAATAGATCTTTTCCTCACAGTCAAACATACCCTACAGAAGGTTACGAAATCTACTATTGGAGTAATCACATGGTCAGACCATGCCCCCTGCTCCATAGACATAATGATCTCAAACAACACCAAACCCAACTCCCCTTGGAGAATTAACTCCTCACTCCTTAATGACCCTACTTACAAATCCCTACTTGAGAAAGAGATAAAATTCTTCTTTGAAACAAATAACATCCCAGACACTGATCCTGTCCTCTTATGGAACGCGCACAAAGCGGTCCTGAGAGGACACCTGATCAAATTATCGGCGCAGGACAAAAAGAAACGGACGAGACGGATAACGACCCTGACAGACCAAATTAACCACTTCAGCCCCGGAAGGATTTCCAGCTTTAGGACCGGAGCCCTTTTTGCAATTCGGCGCTGCGTCGCTTTAACTGACAATTGCGCGGTCGTGCGACGTTGTAACCAAACGAAATTTGCGTCCTTTTTTTCCCACAAACAGAGCTTTCTTTTGGTGGTATTTGATCACCGCTGCGTCATTTCTGATCACCGCTATAAACAAAAGAAGAGCGACAATTTTGCAAAAAAAACCCAAATTTCTTACTTTTTCCTAAAATACAAATCCAAAAAAAAAATATAAAAAAACATTTTTTTTCACCGTTTTTGGCCGATTTATATTCTTCCTCATATTTGCGATAAAAAAAATCGCAATCGGCGTTTATTGATTGGTTTGCGCAAAAGTGGTCGCGTTTACGGATGATGAGAATTCATTTTTGGGGTTTTTAATTTTTTTAAATTTTTTACTAAAAATGGCGGCGATCTGCGATTTTTTACGGTACTGCGATATTTCAGCGGACATGTCGGACCATTTTGACACTTTTTTGGGACCATTGGCATTTATACAGCGATCAGTGCTATAAAAATGCACTGATTACTGTGTAAATGTCATTGGCAGTGAAGGGGTTAACCTGCAGGGGGCGCGCTAAGGGTTAACTATGTTCCCTGGGCGTGTTCTAACTGTATGGGGGATGCCCTAACAGGGGAAGGGAAGTTATCACAGCCTTCACGTAAAGGAAGGCTGTGATCACAGCCCTTCCCCCTCACACAGAGCGGAGGTCCGTGTTTACATACACGGACCTCTGCTCATTCGCTCCGGGGGGGGCATCGCGGGTGGCCGGCGGCAATCGAAGCCGCCGCACCCGCTCCCTGGCCCCCCTGGACACAGTGAGTGCGCGGGCGCGCCTCCGGCGGCGCGCGCGCGCTCACTATACACGTTCCCG
>BLSH010116691.1:162161-174352 GCA_018402905.1 Glandirana rugosa
CAGTATCAAGACGGCGTCTCAAACTGATTCAACCTCCGCCTCCTCCAATTACAGGAGCCGGCAAAACCCCAATATAAAATTAAACAAAACCCGAAGATCGCAAAATTGGTGAACGGCTGGCGGCTAGCTGCCGCCGTTTCACCTAGCAAGGGCGTTTAGCGGCAGTATGCTGCCGCCGACGCCCTTGCACATATCACTCGCGCGCGCGCGGCGGCCTCCGCGCGGGCGCGTGAGTGACACAGGTCCCCCCGGTCCCTCGCCCACGCCGCCGAAGCTAACGGCGGCCGGTGGGCGCTACGGGGGGGGCCTCGCTTACTCGTCTCCAGGCACATACCTCCCTGGCCCCCCTGGACACAGTGAGTGCGCGGGCGCGCCTCCGGCGGCGCGCGCGCGCTCACTATACACGTTCCCGCAGCCGCCGTCGTATGACGGCGATTTGCGGGAACGATCCACTTTGCCGCCGTCGATCGGCGGTCGGCAAGTGGTTAAAACGCTAGAAGCCCAAAACAAATTAAAATATAACCCCAAAACGGCCGAGGACATTAACCTCCTCCGCCTCCAACTTAGTCAAACTCTGCGGCAGAACTATGACTTTTTAATCAAACGCCTCAAAATGACCTCATACACCTCAAGCAACAAGCCAGGAGCTTACATGGCCAGACAATATAAAAAAATAGCAATTAACTCCAAAATTCCATATCTTACCACCAAAGACAATCAGAAAATTATTAACCCCGCCGACATTGCGGAACAATTCAAAAACTATTATGCGGCCCTGTATAATTTAAGAGATAATGACCAAACCCCAACTCCTCAAGCAGAGGATATATCCAGATTTCTAAACAGCATAAAATTACCCTCGCTTACCACCGAACAACTACAAACTCTCTCATCCCCTTTCACTGAACAGGAACTTAATGAATTAATAAATTCCCTACCACTCCACAAATCCCCTGGACCGGACGGCTTCGCCAATTGCTACTATAAAACATTTACCCCACTCCTGACCCCCTTCTTGACAAAATCCTTAAACCACATAGCTGACACAGGACGTTGCCCCGCAGAATTCCTAGAATCTATCATAGTCACGATACCTAAACCTGGAAAACCCACAGACGCCCCGCAGAAATTTTAGGCCCATATCCTTACTGAATACGGACACGAAACTAATTGCCAACAGACTTGCTAAAATTGCCCCCTCACTGGTGCACCCAGATCAGGTGGGTTTTGTCCTCGGCAGGCAAACCACAGACGGTACTAGACGATTTTTAAACTTGATTCAATGGGCAGAACATCACAAAATACCGTCTGTATTATTATCCCTAGACGCCGAAAAGGCCTTTGACCGCATACATTGGTCCTACATGCGAACAGTACTTGGGAAATTCGGGTTCACAGGCCGCATCCTCTCCTCAATATTAACACTATACACCAACCCCTCCGCTAGAGTATGGACGTCAGGTTATATGTCATCACACTTCCCCATATCTAACGGCACCAGACAAGGTTGTCCGCTTTCCCCCATTATATTTTCCCTAATAATGGAATCCCTAGCGGAACACATAAGACAGAACTCTGCCATTTCTGGCCTTGACATAAATAAAGTTGAACACAAAATTGGACTCTACGCGGACGATATCCTTATTCTCCTGACAGAACCCGAGCAGTCCTTCCCGCCACTATGTACACTATTAGAACACTTTGGAAATATCTCTCTATACAAGCTTAATCACTCAAAATCCCATATGCTTTCAGTAGGCTTATCCCCTACAGCTAAACACAATATAGCGAACAGTGTCCCATTTAAATGGGCCCCTAACGATACTCTCACATACTTAGGAGTGCAACTCACATCCCCAACCTCCAGGATCAGAAAACTGAACTACATGAGTCTGACCACCACACTCTCCAAACTATGTAATACTCTGAAAACTGGAGTGGCCTCTTGGGCAGGACGAATTACGTTAACCAAAATGTTTTTACTCCCACACATTCTCTACCTCTTCCGAGCCTTACCTCTTCAATATTCCTGGATTCAGCTGAAACAACTACAAACTCTAATACAAAACTTCATATGGCAATACAAGAAACCACGCCTGAAAAAAACAATTCTATGTGCACCCACGAAAGCTGCTGGCATGGGGGCCCCTGACATTCAAACGTATTACAAAGCAACGATCCTATCTCAAACCAGAAGTTGGTGGCTCCCCTCCGCCAACTCCTCATGGGCTCACATAGAGGTGGCTGCCCTAAACCTAAATCCAAAACATCTACTAGGAGCCCTATGGATCTCCACTTCTAACAAAGCACACTACATGGATTCCATAAACTCTACGATCAAGGTGTGGAACTCCCTCCTGAAAAATAAGCAAGGCATATCAGCCCAAACACTGTACAAACTTCCACTGAGATCCCTGGAAGCAGCATTCCCACACATCAGGCTACCAGATTGGGAATCAGCAGGAATTCTCCATATTGCGGATCTATATAAGAACCATACGCTATCAACCTACCAAGACCTATGCCAGGCATACCAACTCAAAGAAACTACCTTCTACAAATACCTACAAGTGCGACACGCACTACAAGCGACTAAACTGTGCGAGGACTACGATATCCCCCAAAAAATTCTCCACCTCCTGGATACCCCCCCAAACAACCGCCTGGGTATATCCCCCTTCTACCAGCTACTGACCAACAACCCAAACCAGACGAAAACTCCATCAATGGAATACTGGGAAAAACACCTCCACTTTGAAGTAGATATAGTCACATGGAACTTGGCCTCTAGAAGCTCACTCAGCCACTCTAAATGTCTTTCCTCTCAAAAGCTTCTTCATAACTGGTACCTGACACCGGAAAAACTGGCCCACATCTACCCAAACTACTCACCCCTTTGCTGGAGGAACTGTGGACAAAGAGGCTCTGCCCTATCATACAACTATACTGGAAATCAGTATTTGAACTTGCCTCCTCCATCACTAGAACCCGAATAGGGCCTGACCCCAAACTGGCCCTCTTCGGGATAGTAATAGCTACTTGGCCACCAACCGTCAGAACTATACTGGCTCATATCTTCATGGGAGCAAGACTCGCAATCTCAAGACAGTGGAAACAACCAACACCCCTCGAAATAACCTCTACAATTAGGACAATCTCCGAAAATGCCTCCCTCGAACACTCATTTGCCAGAGCAAATCTGAGATTAGAAGAATTCTCCCACAGATGGTCCTTATGGCCCTACCTCCCTTCATAGGTTACACGGTGGAACCACCAAAGTCAATCCTAGACAACTATATTTCGCCATGCCACCTAACCACAGGACCACCACCAATTCACCCTCACAGGGAGCAACACCAAAACATTGGCACTGTCTCCTCTCAGCACCACCCCACCTCTTGGCCCTTCCTTTTCTTTCTTTCCTACTTTCTCCCCACTTTTCTCTTATCCTTCTCACCCATCAACATGATACCTCTTTATCACCGACCCTTCCTCCAATGGACACCTCCGACATGTTCTGAGAGGAAAAGTCTACATTAAACAACTCCAACCCGAGTTACCAACACTGTTCTATGACATTCCATATCTGATGCCACAACTCAACCTTTGTATGTGAAAATGCACAATTCTCTTATATTTGTTGTAATGGGGCCCCGGGGGGGCGCTTCCCTCCCAACACCACAGCTTGATCCCCACGGGGCTCAGCGGGACCCTTAATTCGCAAAATTGTTGTTTTCTTCTCGTATACGATATCCCAATTTTAAATAGAGCAATTGGGCATCTAACCCCTCTACTATATTTTGCTGGCATCTATCTTATTGTTTTAGGTTTTTCCTTAATGTTGAATGTACACCTACTGGTCTCTTGTGTACGTAGACTTTTTGACTAATATCCATGTTACACCAAACGTATCATAGCACCTGTATCTTGTTATTTTCTTCTTTTGCAAAATTCAATAAAAAGCTATTGAAACAAAAAAAAAAAGAGACATTTTGACAATTCCTTTATCAAAAAATAACATTAATCACGCCACCTGCTGCACCGCTGACCCAGGAAAAAAAATGCTCCCCTGGCCGTGAAGGCAAACTGCCGAATGTCTGGCTTGCCATTTGTCAGTTCTTATATAGGGAAGGACGGGTCCACCTGGAGACATCACCTGGTGACACCGCCCCCTTGTGATGTCACCATCCGGTGCATGCAGGGTCAGTGATGTCTCAAGGGAGAGGTGGTACCTGGTGACATCGCCAGGTGGCCCCACCCTTACCTTCTAAGAACTGTCAAATGACAAGCCAGCCATTCGACGGCTTGCCTTGATGGCCAGAGGAGCATTCTTTTTTTTTCGGGTCGGTGGTGCGGCAGGCGGCCCTGCGCTTACCTATATAAGAACTGTCAAACTGTAAGCCAGCCATTCAGCTATTATTTAATAAAGGTATTGTCAAACTGTCTCTGTTTTTATTCATTTCTGTCACTTTTTTTGGTGAATGGGTAGGGGTACTATATACCCCATACTCATTCACATGGGGGTGTGGAATCTGGGGGCTCCCTTGTTAAAGGGTTGTCCATATTCCGATATGCCCCCCACCCGCAGACCCCCACAACATGGGTGTCCGCAGGTAGGGGCAAGGGGGGGCAAGTGCCCTCCCCTGGAATCAGGGATCGCAAGGTGTCCGCCATAGGTGTGTGCACGGTTGTGCCCAGGCACGCACACCCTAATCACCCGAGTGCAGCGCACAGAGTGTGAGCAGGTGCTGGGCACTGGAACACTCTCCATGTACCAGCACCCGGCACAGGAAGGTAGATTACACTGTGGAAGGCAGCCGGCAGTCTAGCATCGGGAGTCAGCACACACAAAACCCTTCCTGCTCTCCCAGCTCTGCATATACAGACAGAGGAGGGGGCAAGGTGGGTTATCCACAGCCACTCAAGCCTGCAGCGTGTATCAACAAGAGCCTGACCTACCACTGTGAGTTATAGACAACTCTCTTCTGTGGGGGTAAGAGAGCTCTGTGGGGGGGATTGGGTATGCATACTGGCATAGCACACGCCTGGAATCTGCACCCTGTACATAGCAAACGCCTGGAATCTGCACCCTGTACATAGCACATGCCTGGAATCTGCACCCTCTACATAGCACACGCCTGGAATCTGCACCCTGTACATAGCACATGCCTGGAATAAAGTCTGCCATTTCCCCTTAAAAATAAATAATTGTGAGTCATGGATAAGCCCCTCCCATTCATGACATTGTCAAAAGGGGTGGAGCATGGGTGAACTTAAAATGATGCCCCCCCTGAAAAAAGTTCTGCGGACGCCCATGCCCCACAACCACAGCCCAGGGTTGTGGGGAAGAGACTCTTGTCCTCATCAACATGGGGACAAGGTACTTTGGGATTTGTATGCCCCAAAGCCCCCCCCCATGTTGAGGACATGTGGCGTGTTATGGTTCAGGAGGAGGGGCGCCCGCTCACCCCCTCTTTCCTGACCTGTCTGGCTGCATGCTCGGATAAGGGTCTGTACAGATTTTGGGGGGACCCAACACCATTTAAAAAAAAAAAAAAAATTCAAATAGCTGCAAATGCGAGTCAATATAATGTGATTTCTTTAGAAGTGTTATTTTGGCTGTAGCATGTTCTATACATGCTACAGATGTGCCACTTTACATGCAGACTAAGGGGACTCCTCAGGCACTATATTTAAAGGAATTTTTCATTTTTATTGTTGCACTTTAAGCATCATTAAAATCACTGCTGCTGAAAAAACAATTGTTTTTTTAATAAAAATTGTCCCTCAGGGCAGTACTCAAAACTCCATATCCATTTTATGGCCAATTACTTGCATATGAATGTTCAAAATGGGCACTCATGTTCAGCTCCCATAGACTTCAATGGAGTTTGCTGTTTGGGGCAGAGCTTTTCCCCGGTTGGGGACTTCTGCTGCGAACCGAACAGGGGGGTGTTCGGCCTATCTCTTCTAGTAATGGCAGTGATCAGCAACTTATAGCGGGACTACAATATTGTGGTGGACAATCTGACTCTGTCACTTTTGACACATTGTATGAACCAGTGACACTTGTACAGAGATTAGTGCTAAAAACATGCATTGTCACTGTACTAATTACGCTGGTTGGAAAGGGGTTAAACATCTAGGGCAATCATCCGGTTAGCTGTCTGCCTTACCAGTGGTTTTGTGTGTACTATATGCTGTTTTTACTGAGGGATGTGGTGGATATTATTCTCTGCTTTGCAGGGAAACACAACCTGCCACATCCCTGATGACAGAACAGAGCTCTCCTTTGCTTACATAGGCAGAGCTCTGTACTGTGTCTCTCCTTGCCAATCAGTGGGTGCTGGCAGACATCCATTGGCAGACACCCACTGATCAGCTTGTGCTGTGTCTAGTCACGTGCCCCTATCTGGAAGCACCAGGTCACATACTAGGTGCGTGATCTGGCGCAGGAGAGCTGCTCTGCCACCATACTCCTATGTGAGTCAGTCGGCAAGCTGCTATTGAAAGTCTGATTAACTGTTCCCATTCACCAACTGCATCCTAGCAAGTGTTCATTTAAACATTTTAAAGGTTTGCAGCACCTCTGAACTTTGCTCTGATCTTCAAGAGGGAACGGCAGACTGCCATGGAGAGGCTGTAAGATTTGATTAGTAGCCATACCAATTGTATACTGAGCTTTTAAAACCCTTTCACTGCCACCACCACTATAGTAGTGCAGAGATAGGATGAAAACAACTCTGCAAACACTGTACTTTTTTTTTCTCTTCATTTTGAGCAGTGGTCTCTGTTGTACTGTATACGTGATCTAGGTAGCTGTGCAGCCACCAGAATATTTCTAGGGGTGAGTATTCAGGTCCCTCACCTTCCTGTGATGTCTTTCAGTCCCCAGGCTCACCCGGATACTTTTCAAACCGGCAACCACTGGAGGCATGATCAGGAGGGAGAGAGATTTTGAAGAGGTCTAAAAAGTAAATTCCCAGCATTTTGATGTCTGAGCTGCCAAACATTCAGCACAGATGCCAGCTACAGAAACAGATTGGAGTTCTCCTTCCTGATCTGCTTCAGATAGTGAGTGACAGAGGAGATATCAAAGGTCTAACAGACCCCTGATGTCTCCATAAAGAAGGTATACATACATAAACCTTAATTACACATTGCATATTCATGAGCATGGCAGAGGTATAAAAATAACTTTAGGGTCACTATTTTAGGCTGACTCAAAATGAATAGGCTTTAATGGTTTTTAATGTGTTGTCTTTTTTGAGTTTTGGATATCTTCTTTTTCGTTGGTTCACAAGCACACATATTTTTTAGCCAAAATATATTTGCTATTTTTGATTTAATCTATTCAAAAGGGCCCTGCTGTGCATTATCATTATTCCAGGCAACTTGGTGAATTATAACTAGGGATGAGCCCTCCCTGAATCTTGAACATTATGGCGCATTTGTGCCAAATTCAAGCACCCCATAATGCAGGGCAAGACCGCAGGAAATGCTGCCCACTGATTGGCCAAAGCATGCACATGACCTGCATGCTTTGGCCAATCACAGTGCACACTGCTGTGAGAGCCATGATTAGCCACAGGCAGGGTGCAGGCAGTGTAAATATCTACAGTCAGGTCCATAAATGCAAATAACACACTTGAAATAAACTCTGGACCTTTTATCTGCTCCTTGTAAATGGGATAATGAGGGAATAACACACACCTGGCCATGGAACAGCTGAGCAGTCAATTGTCCCATTACTTTTGTTCCCTTAAAAAGTGAGAGGCACATATACAAACTGTTGTAATTCCTACACCATTCACCTGATTTGGATGTAAATACCCTCAAATTAAAGCTGAAAGTCTGCAGTTAAAGCACATCTTGTTCGTTTCATTTCAAATCCATTGTGGTGGTGTATAGAGCCAAAAAGATTAGAATTGTGTCGATGTCACAATATTTATGGACCTGACTGCATATATATATATATACATATATATCTCAAAATTTCAAGTCCTGAGCCACTAGTCAGGCCTTAGGAGTTACTCACCACAAGTGGCCCCACCCAACCCCTGCTCTGCCCCACCCCTAAGTCTGCCCCTAAACACACCCTCGTAAATGATCTCATGAAATTACACTGTTAAATGTTTTATGCAGAGTTAAGTTCCAAAATTAAATATTAACAACAACTTTAACAATATTAACATAAACATAAAGCATATCAGTACTCATCAGTGCAGCCTATCAGTGCCAATCAGTACAGTCCCATCAGTGCAGCCTATCAGTGCTGCCTATCAGTGCTCATCAGTGCAGCCCCATCAGTGCAGCCTATCAGTGCCCAACAGTGCAGCCTCATCATTACTTATCAGTGCAGCGTATCATTGCCCATCAATGCAGCATACCATTGCCCATCAGTGCAGCATACCATTGCCCATCAGTGCAGCATACCATTACCCATGAGTGCAGCGTATCAGTGCAGCCTATCAGTGACTGTCAGTGCAGCTTATCATTGCCCATCAGTGCAGCATACCATTGCCCATCAGTGCAGCATACCATTGCCCATCATTGCAGCATGACATTGCCCGTCAGTGCAGCATAACATTGCCCATAAGTGCAGCATACCATTGCCAATCAGTGCAGTGTATCAGTGTCCGTCAGTGCAGCATATCAGTGTCCATCAGTGCAACGTATAAGTGTCCGTCAGTGCAGTATATCAGTGCCCGTCGGTGCAGTGTATCCATGCCCGTCAGTGCAGCATGCCATTGCCCATCATTGCAGTGTATCAGTGCCCATCAGTGAAATGTCAGTGCAGTGTATCATTGTCCATAAGCAACAATCAGGGAGGAAGCCGAAGGATCAGGCAGCCGTATGACAGAGTGGGGATCTCCTGCTGAAACGCCGCTTGTATATAAATAGCCGAGTGCTGACAAGCAAAGTGCCACCCCCTGGGCCGGCTACTGTAATAGACAGCACACTGGTCCAATGCCGGTCCAGGGGGTGGGAGTTTCCTTGTCAGCGCCTGGCTATTCATATACAAGCCATGTCTCAGCAGGAGATCCCCACTCTGTGTCATATGGCTGCTCAATCCTTCTGTCAGTGTCCTAGCTGATCACTTCTGGCAGAAGCGGTGCAGCCTTTTTATAAAGGACATCAGAATGGTCGGGGGGAGCGGGGAGTCCCCCCTCCATGCCGCTCTGATGTCCTGTAAAAAAAAAAGGCTGCACCTCTTCTGTCAGAAGTGATCAGCTAGGAAACTGTCAGCTCAGCCCGCCCCTGCTCCTCAATCGCCCTGCACTAAATTCCACTTGCCAAATGGGAACAGAATTTTTGAGGGCTGTATATGCTGCACTCAGTGTAGACTACATTAAGCTCATTCAGTGTATAGTGTATAGAGTCAGTTCAGGCAGTGTAAGAATATATATACAGGGTGGGCCATTTATATGGATACACCTTAATAAAATGGGAATGGTTGGTGATATTAATTTCCTTTTTGTTTTTTCAACAGGAAGAGGGTCATGTGACATATCAAACTTATTGGGAATTTCACAAGAAAAACAATGGTGTGCTTGGTTTTAACGTAACTTTACGAGATACGAGATGTGCAGCACCTGAAACTATGGATACTGGAAGCCTGTGCTAGCATTTCTCCTGCGGTGTTGCTATCAGTGTGTGAAGAGTGGGAGAAGAGGGTTGCATTGACAATCCAACACAATAGGCAGCACATTGAACACATTTTATAAGTGGTCAGAAACTTGTAAATAACTCATGAAAGAATAAAGTTACGTTAAAACCAAGCACACCATTGTTTTTCTTGTGAAATTCCCAATAAGTTTGATGTGTCACATGACCCTCTTCCTATTGAAAAAACAAAAGTTGGATTCAAAATGGCCGACTTCAAAATGGCACATCTAGGAGAGTATCCCCCATTAAGGGTTTTGTGGCAGTGAATATAAGGAAATAATACGTCCAAGCAAATTTGTTGAAAGAATATCTTACAAAATCTTTTTATTTTTGACATAGAAATATATGAAATGATGTATAAAAAAGAGAGCTCTGGTTGTACATTAATGGGATATGCATTACATGTAATGCATGTCCCATTAATGTACAACCAGAGCTCTCTTTTTTATACATCATTTCATATATTTCTATGTCAAAAAATAAAAAGATTTTGTAAGATATTCTTTCAACAAATTTGCTTAGACTTATTATTTCCTTATATTCACTGCCACAAAACCCTTAATGGGGTATATTCTCCTAGATGTACCTAAAATACAAAGGGGACGGCAGGAATTTTTGGGTCTCACTATTAGCACCTATTCTCCTTTTGAGACTTCAAAATGGCCGCCATGGTCACCACCCATCTTGAAAAGTTTCCCCCCACATATATACTAATGTGCCACAAACAGGAAGTTAATATCACCAACCATTCCCATTTTATTAAGGTGTATCCATATAAATGGCCCACCCTGTATATATATATATATATATATATATATATATATATATATATGTATATATATATACACACACACACGCACACATACATATACACACACACATTGCATTCAGTGTAGATGAAGACACACACACATACATATACACACACAGTATCTCACAAAAGTGAGTACACCCCTCACATTTTTGTAAATATTTCAATCTATCTTTTCATGTGACAACACTGAAGAAATTGCACTTTGCTATAATGTAAAGTAGTGAGTGTACAGTTTGTATAACAGTGTAAATTTGCTGTCCCCTCAAAATAACTCAAAGCAGCCATTAATGTCTAAACCGCTGGCAACAAAATTGAATACACCCCTAAGTGAAAATGTCCAAATTGGGTCCAAAGTATCAATATTTTGTGTTTCCACCATTATTTTCCAGCACTGCCTTAACCCTCTTGGGCACGGAGTTCACCAGAGCTTCACAGGCTGCCACTGGAGTCCTCTTTCACTCTTCCATGATGACATCAGGGAGCTGGTGGATGTTAGAGACCTTGTGCTCCTCCACCTTCCATTTGAGGATGCCCCACAATTGCTCAATAGGGTTTAAGTCTGGAGACATGCTTGGCCAGTCCATCACCTTTACCATTTGCTTCTTTAGCAAGGCAGTAGTTGCCTTGGAGGAGTGTTTGGGGTCGTTATGTTGGAATACTGCCCTGCAGCCCAGTCTTTGAAGGGAGGGGATCATGCTCTGCTTCAGTATGTCACAGTACATGTTGGCATTCATTGTTCCCTCAATGAACTGTAGCTGCCCAGTGCCAGTAGCCCTCATGCAGCCCCAGACCATGACACTCCCACCACCATGCTTGACTGTAGATAAGACACACTTATCTTTGTGCTCCTCACCTGGTTGCCGCCATACAGGCTTGACACCATCTGAACCAAATAAGTTTATCTTGATCTCATCAGACCACAGGGCATGGTTCAGATAATCCATGTCCTTAGTCTGCTTGCCTTTAGCAAACTGTGTGCGGGCTTTAAGGTGCATCATCTTTAGAAGAGGTCTCCTTCTGTGAAAACATCTGTGCAGACCAATTTGATGCAGTGTCCGGTGTATGGTCTGAGCACTGACAGGCTGACCCCCCACCCCTTCAACCTCTGCAGCAATGCTGGCAGCACTCATACGTCTATTTCCAAAAGACAACCTGTGGAACCTGTCCTGTTAAACCACTGTATGGTCTTGGCCACCGTGTTGCAGCTCAGTTTCAGGGTCTTGGCAAGCTTCTTATTTTTTCAGATACTCAGAGAGTTCTTTGCCATGAGGTGCCATGTTGAACTTCCAGTGACTAGTATGAGAGAGTGAGAGTGATAACACCAAATTGAACATACCTGCTCCCCATTCACACCTGAGACCTTGTAACACTAACGAGCCACATGACACCGGGTAGGGAAAATGGCTAATTGGGCTCAATTTGGACATTTTCAATTAGGGGTGTACTCACGTTTGTTGCCAGCGGTTTAGACATTAATGGCCGTGTGTTGAGTTATTTTGAGGGGACAGCAAATTTACACAGTTATACAAGCTGTACACTCACTACTTTATATTGTAGTAAAGTGTCATTTCTTCAGTGTTGTCACATGAAAAGATAAAACATTTACAAAAATGTGAGGGGTGTACTCACTTTTGTGATTGATATACACACAATATATATATATATATATATATATATATATATATATATATATATATATATATATATA
>BLSH010116691.1:239819-255227 GCA_018402905.1 Glandirana rugosa
ACGGAAGGTCGTAGACGTAAACTCTTCTTGGTTAGAAATATGGATCTTCTTTTTTTTGTTCTGTTATAGTTAGTATGTTCCGGTCTTTTCGTTGTTGTTGTTACGACTGCCCCCTGGACCATTTATCTCAACCTATCCTTTGGTTTTTCTCTCGTTACGTATAATTTCGTCGTCCGTCGTCGTTAATTAATGGAACCTAGCTCATTCCATCGCTACGTCATTTCACCCAAAACGAGGTACAGTCTCTTCGCAAAGACGTATCGTGGTTCGTTTCTCATGGAAAAGCTGATCAACATATTGGCTCCCTTTGAAGAATTGACTCGCCACATGAGTTGTTCAGATTCTTTTGCCTCAGGTGTAATTTCTGCAATCACAGTGCTACAGAGATTGTTATTGAAAGAAATGGATGAGGACCACGGTGTTAAAATGATGAAGAACACATTGCTTGGTGCTATGCAGAAACGCTTCTCTGACATGGAGCAAAACCCACTTTACTGCATCGCTACCTTACTCGATCCAAGGTAATTAATTGCTGCTGCCTGCTGCTTTAATATGCATTGCTCTCTTTTTGGTTTCCTATCCAACTCTATTTACCAGGTCCCCCGTCAGCATTGTTGTTGTTGCTTTTCTGGCCTTGTATGATTGATATTGTCTTGTTTTTTTTCTTCTAGGTATAAAGATTGGTTCTTCTCAAATGCAGATGCTGGAAGGCAGGCCAAAGAAATGTTCCTGCTGAAAATGCAAGAAATATCTGTGCAGACAGCTACGCCCGAGAAACCACCATCTGCCAAAAAGTTACACACTGACCAACAGTCAGGTACTACTACCAGTGTGGACAGTGTTTTTCAAGAAATTGCTTATTCATCCACATTTGAGAACAGTGCTCCCACAGCTGCTACCATACAACTAGAAGCATATCTTGAAGAGGTCACTGTTCCTCGTTCGGGCAAACCTCTTTGGTATTGGGCAGTCAGCAAACTGTGATTTCCCACTCTGGGCCAAATGGCACATAAATATCTTTCAGCTCCTTGCAGTAGTGTGGAAAGTGAGAGATTGCTCAATGCAGTGTCACACATTCTGACTGACACCAGAAAAGGCCTTCTAACTGAACATGCAGAGGTTCTTCTGTTTCTTAAAAAAACTTCCCACTTGCATTTTAATTGGAAAAGTAATCTACCGCTTGTACTGTATAACTGTAAAGGCATCATGCACAGTTGCACGGTTCAGCTCAGCCTAAAAGCAACTGCTCCACCTGGCGTTTGTGAGCTGTAGAAGCAGCTACTTTGAACTGGTATTGTGCATGAGGCCTTACTGCAGTCCTTGGTCCTTCCTTGCCATCCTGGAATGAACAAATCTGTTTGTTTCACAAGCTTATTAAGAAGTTGAACTAGAAGCAAGTGCATAAAAAAGGTTTTATATCTGAAAAAAAGTTTACATTTTTTACAAAATAAATAATGTAGGTTTTGAGGTACTGTTCTGGAACTTATAGTTCATCCTCCTCATGCCTTACATTATTTAACTAAACTACTGTATTGCACTATGCCACTTGGGTTGATTGTGAAGTTGAACTGTTCTGTGATGTTACACGTCATCAATGATGAATTTTTTTCTGTGAAATCTGAGATTTCATATTTTTTTAAGGCATAAAATTCATGCACAGTTGGCGAATGCATCTCAAAGCAGCTACTCCTTCAGGCGTGGGAGCTATTTCTCTGCCTCTTAAATCCCGTCCATAGTTAGTTAACCTATGTGTCCATTGCGCAGTCAGTCTGAGTAACACTATATGCGGTTTCCGCCAGAGTTTACTAGCAAAAAAAAATCTAAGGTTTATCTTTGGGAATCATTCCTGCCTGTAATCTGCCCTGCCACTAGACTCCTGCTGAAATCGCATATAGTGTGCATGAACAGCAGTCACTCACATAGGCTAACATGGAGGCATTGGAGGGGGGAATTAACAGGCAGAGAAAAAGCTCAAATGCCTGGAGGAGCAAGCAGCTGCTTTGAGCTGCAATGTGCATGTTCTTACTATAATGCTATGCTTGAGGTACTGTTCTGGCACCTCATGCCTAACATTATTTAACCAACTGTGTTGTTTTGCAGCACTTCGGTTGTGAACTTGTTGTGATGTAAGTAACTAAAATAGCATAGGCTAACAACATGGAGGTGAGTTAACAGGCAGAGAAATGGCTCAAAACAGCTCAAATACCATCAGCTGCTTTGAGCTGCATTGTGCATGGCCTTACTTTAATGCTATGCTTGAGGTACTGTTCTTGCTCCTCATGCCTAACATTAACCAACTGTATTGTATTGCAGCACTTGGGTTGTGAACGTGTTGTGATGTAAGTAACTATAGCATAGGCTAACAACATGGAGAGGAGTTAACAGGCAGAGAAATGGCTCAAAACAGCTCAAACAACATCAGCTGCTTTGAGCTGCATTGTGCATGAGGCCTTACTGCAGTGCTACTGCTAAGTGATAACACATCCTCCTTGCCATCATGGAATAAATAATTCATTTGTTCTCTGTGACTGTCTGTGAAATGTGTTTTTTTCACAAACGTGTAAAAAGTCGAACTAGAAGCAAACACAAGTTTTTTTTACATAATGTTATGTCTTTTTGAGTTTTGACTTAGTGAGAATGATACTGTTCTAGTGTTCTTGCTTATCCTCATGCCTAAACAACAGAACTGTATTGCGCTTGGTTGGTTGTGAACTTGTAATGTTTACATGTCTTTGACATTATAAGTTAACATGTTCTGTGCAATTTGAGCTTTCACAACTTTTTGACGTGCAAATAAAAACATTTTATTTGTTTCATCATGTCTTTTGGCGTTATAATTCCTCATATCATAAAGAAAACTAACATAATTCTTCCTTCACTTTAAAAAACAGTCACATGACCAAAAAAACAGGTATCGGTAATTGGTATCGGCGACTACCAAAGGTAAAGTATCGGTACTTGTACTGGGTGGCAAAAAAGTGGTATTGGTGCAACCCTACACAATACCACAAAAATATCATGGTTGAAACTCTATATTTGTTTGTCTTCTTTGACTCATGTTCTGTACACATGTTGATTGTTCATTGTCCTGTGATTTCCCTAACACGGTCATGGTATATCTTTGAAATGCCATTTGAAAAAGTACAGCTTGCCTGATCACTTTTTTATGAAGATCATATGCAGAAGTCATCTGCTCTGTTCATAAACATATAGATCCACAAACACACTAAAACTTGAATGATTGGGTTTAACCCTATACACGAAATATTCACATTTTTAAATGTAGCTGATATCTGAACACTTAAGTTGTGGTTACAGATGTAATAGAAAACTTTGCCAGATCAACTTATGTAATATACAAAATAAAATAAAATAAATCAAGCATGGCTTATTTCATTCTTTCTCTGCCACATGGTGTAGCAGTATGACAAAAAATTCTTTATTGTATATCTGTATTATATTAGCAGACCGAGATTATTGTTTATTCTGAACACATTTACAGTAGATCATGGTTCAGAATAGCAAAATGTAATAATGCACTTATCACCATATTGTTGGTGGGAGCTGTGTTCATTTAAATGGATTGATCCATACGCTGAATGTTCCAGTATGTACCGGAATTCTATTACATTTTCTGTGTCACAGTACGTGCTGTCCAGAGCAACTGAATTTTATAAAGAAGCAGTTTAGTTTTGGGGCTGTCACTTGGCAATTACTTTCCCTGCACTCATTATTATTAAATAACATCTATGACCTTTAGTGTGGATTTAAATTTTAGTTGGCCATTAATTAGGTTGACAAATGACAAAACCCTCCAGGACTTCTGTCAATTATGTCGCTAATGCTTAGTAAAGCCAAGAGACACAGCTGACTCTTATTATCCATTGCCAATCTAAAAAGAAAAATCTTTAGACAACAAAAACTAACCTAATAACTATTTAAACACTAAATATAATTATACAGTGTTTTATTAACATTGTTTAAAATGTTTGTAAAAAATACAGTTTATTCTTGGCAATTACTCTATATTTCCAAAATTGCATATTCTATTAAAAATGCATATCATACCGATATAATTTTTTTTTTTTTTTGGTTGTCTGTATGAGTATTGTGGTTTTAAACTTTCCTCCTGTAGGTTGAGGTCCTTAGAGCAAAAATAAAGCGTAAAGAGCACCACATTCTAATATTGAACTGATTCAAGACAAAAGAAACAGATATGTGGTCTTTACAGTGCCAACCATAACCTCATAAAAGAAAGTAGACAAACACAAATGTTTAAAAACACAACATTTTATAACAATAAATGAAAAGGCTGTAAGACATAACATGTAAAATGTAACTTGCAAGCATATGAACAGTACAATAACTACACTGATTGAGCACTAGTCCTATCTTGCCCAGATAATCATAAGTACAAATATCATGGAACTAGAGATATAATAATATAATAATTCAGGGGGCCAGTGGTACAGGGAGGGGTGCAGCGGTCTTGATGCATTTCATCAACTGGTTTGCGTCATCAGGAGACCCTAATGTGCCAGGGAGTGAACCATAGGTTAATGTATTACAAACATGTACATAAATCAAGTAACCCATCAAATACATAAGCGTTACATACTCCCATATGGAGATCCCAATAAGCCATGTGTGGACAGTGCTGCAACCAATGGGATAATATTCTGAACAGCCCAGTCGAAAATTAAAAAAAGAGAAAAAGTGTGAAATGGTGATCAAGCAGTGGAACCTCTCTCTGGACAGCCCTGACGGATCATATCATAAAAATTAATGTAAACATGAATGTTACAGAGAATACTCCTATATAGGAAAAGATGGCCGCCAAAGAGCAAGCTCCGCCTCACGCCCACCAACATCAATTTCTGTCATCAACAGGAATTTGGGGGAGTATGCCTAAGAATATGTGCCAACCATTTGTTTCCTGCTCATACCCAGTGGTGGCGTGGCAGCACCCAATCCCGACCATGTCTTTGATCCTAGTTTCATATTTAAAATACCGTCCTACTGAACCACATTTATACCCTTAATGTAATGTGACTTTTGTTCATTCCTCCCACCCCATATTTGAGTACCAATGCTGTGTTGAAGTGGTGTGAAACACAATTTGTTTCAGTAAAATCCAATAATTTACATTTACATTTGCTGTCCCCTCAAAATAACACAACGCACAGCCATTAATGTCTAAACCACTGGCAACAAAAGTGAATACACCCTTAAGTGAAAATGTCAAAATTTGGCCCAATTAGCCATTTCCACTTCCCAAAGTCATGTGACTCATTAGTGTTACAAGGTCTCAGGTGTGAATGGGGAACAGGTGTGTTAAATTTGGTATTATGATCTCACTCTCTCATACTGGTCACTGGAAGTTCAACATGGCACCTCATGGCAAAGAACTCTCTGAGGATCTGAAAAAAAGAATTGTTGTTCTACATAAAGATGACCTAGGCTATAAGAAGATTGCCAAGACCCTGAAACTGAGCTGCAACATGGTGGCCAAGACCATACAGCGGTTTAACAGGACAGGTTCCACCCAGAACAGGCCTCACCATGGTCGACCAAAGAAGTTGAGTGCACATGCTCAGCGTCATAGCCAAAGGTTGTCTTTGGGAAATAGACGTATGAGTGCTGCCAGCATTGCTGCAGAGGTTGAAGGGGTGGGGGGGTCAGCCTGTCAATGCTCAGATCATACGCCGCACACTGCATCAAACTGGTCTACATGGCTGTCGTCCCAGAAGGAAGCCTCTGCTAAAGACAATGAAGAAGAAAGCCTGCAAACAGTTTGCTGAAGACAAGCAGACTAAGGACATGGATTACTGGAACCATGTCCTGTGGTCTGATGAAACCAAGATAAACTTATTTGGTTCAGATGGTTTCAGGCATGTGTGGCGGCAACCAAGTGAGGAATACAAAGACAAATGTGTCTTGCCTACAGTCAAGCATGGTGGTGGGAGTATCATGGTCTGGGGCTGCATGATTGCTGTCGGCACTGGGGAGCTACAGTTCATTGAGGGAACCATGAAAGCCAACATGTACTGTGACATACTGAAGCAGAGCATGATCCACTTCCTTCAGAGACTGGGCCACAGGGCAGTATTCAAACATAATAAGGACCCCAAATACACCTCCAAAACGACCACTGCCTTGCTAAAGAAGCTGAGAGTAAGGGTGATGGACTGACCAATCATGTCTCCAGACCTAAACCCTATTGCGCATCTGTGGGGCATCCTCAAACAAAAGGTGGAGAAGCGCAAGATCTCTAACATCCACCAGCTCTGTGATGTCATCATAGAGGAGTGGAAGAGGACTCTGGTGGCAACCTGTGAAGCTCTGGTGAACTCCATGCCCAAGAGGATTAAGGAAATTCTGGAAAATAATGGTGACCACACAAAATATTGACGCTTTGGGTCCAATTTGGACATTTTCAGTTAGGGGTGTACTCACTTTTGTTGCCAGCAGCTTAGACATTAATGGCTGTGTGTTGAGTTATTTTCAGGGGACAGCAAATTTATACTCACTACTTTACATTGTAGCAAAGTGTCATTCCTTCAGTGTTGTCACATGAAAAGATATAATAAAATATTTACAAAAATGTGAGGGGTGTACTCATATATATATGTATATTTTGTGGGAGATTAGCTCGTGGGGATCAACTTTACTGAGGAAAATAGTTAGCGTGCAGGCAACTTTCTTTAAAATCTGGTGGCTTGCCAGGTTTATTGGTAAAAGATTTGAATCTAAAAAAAAACAAACAAAACAGATAATAAATCGTTCCTGTCTGGCGCAAAACTAAACATTATAGTTTCCTTGCTATACAGTGTGCTATACAGTGTGGGGCTGGCCCCTGGCACCCACAAAGCATTCACAAAACATAAGCCACAATGCAAACCTTGTCTTTTAAAGTCCAAACAGACACAGAGCTCCCTCAGATCCCTCTCCGAGTTCCAAGTCAGAGCTCTCTGAGATCTCTTCCTGATTATTTAAGCCACCTGCTGGTGAACTCCAGTGGACCACAAACTTCGGACCGGAACCAGCTCTGTTTATTCCAGTCCACATGAATGCATATGAGGCGACAGGTAGCATCCATCTACCACTTCGCCTCGCATACTGTCACAATATATATACATATATATATATATATATATATATATATATATATATATATATAGTGACAATATGCAAGGTGAAGTGATAGACCTTCACTATCTGTCGCCTTGCGTATGTTCACTTGGATTGGACTGAAGCAGAGTCTGGCCCGAGTTTTCCCTGCCACTGTGGCAGGGCTGATTCTGGGCTGGGTTTTTGGGTCCACTGGAGTCCAGTCTCAGGTGTGGTTAAATGATCAGGAGGAGAGCACAGTGTTGCCCTGGCCTGGGACTCAGAAACACTTGTCTGAGAGAGCTACAGATTGGGAATTGGTTGCTGAAGGACTCTAAAAGAAAGGTTTGCATTTGCTTTTGTTTGGGTGTGTCTGGGATGAGCCCGGAACCATATAGTGAGGTAACCTGTTCTGTTTAGTCTAGAGCTTGACGGCAAGTGTTTTTTTTTCTATTTTGTTTGTTTATTATGTCTGCGACCTTTGCTAATAAACCTGGCAACTGGCCAGACTTTTAAAAAAGTTAAAATATAACCCATCAAGACTGTGTGTAATTGCCGCATCCCATGTCTCAATTGATAAAAAAGAAGGAACCTCAAATAGCAAAGGTATTTTTAAGGCAATTAAGTAATGATTTAGAAGTTTTATAATTTTTCATAAAAAACATATTTTATTCCATACAAAAAATCCTTAAAAAGTGAATCACATGATATAATATAAAATATTCCCAAAATTATCCATCATGTTATTGTATATTGCATATTGATAATGATACACAAACACAATATGATTAGAGTTGATCGAACCTCTGGAATTTCATGTTCTGCTGGTTCGGCCGAACTTCGGGACAAAGTCCGGGTTCAGGTCCGGACAGAACCTAAATTTTGACCCGGACCCTGAACCCCATTGAAATCAATGGGGACCGGGGGCGCATGCGCGGAGTCCAACTGAGCGGACATGCCTCACTAGAGCTCCGCTCCGTGGGAGAGAACGAACGGCCTCGGCAGCTCTATCACAGCACCGCAATCGCACAAATTAACCTCCTTCATCTCCTAAGACCCCGGTGAGTGTATTGGAGGGGTTGGCATGGTTCTCAGCGGTCCCCGCTCGAGACTCAAGAACTCATCTATCAAGGAGGCCCTAGCCCACGCACCAGCCAAGATGGTGGTGTCCCATGCGGCCACAGCCAGCACTTCCAAAGCCCGCAAGCAACTCACACTCTCCCTCCCAGATCTACCAGAAGAATCGGACAGTGAGTTCTCCCTTTCCCCTAGCAAAGTGTCTGATCTCTCAGCGCCTCCTGCTCTACTATCCCAAATAGAAAAAATGCTCAATAAAGCCCTGAAGCAGACTTCTGAGCATATCACCAACAGCCTAACCAGGGAGATTACAGAGCTGGGCTCCCGCACCGCTGCACTGGAAGACAGGGCAGATGAGCTGGAATCAACAGCTCAGGAACACAAACTGGAAATTGACAATTTAAGAGAAGAAAATCTAGCCCTGCATTCTAAATTGGAAGAATCTGAAAACAGGGCCAGACGATCGAACGTTCGCATCAGGGGTATCCCAGAGTCAGTCATAGACCTAAATGCAACGATCACTGCTCTGTTTCAAGAACTGCAACCAGCTATCCCATTTGAACACCTTGAGATGGACCGAGTCCACAGAGCACTTGCCCCTAAAAAACCTGAAGGGCCACCAAGCGATATAATTGCAAAATTGCATTTCTACCGCACCAAGGAGCAACTTATGGCAGCAGCAAGGGAGAAAGGAGAGCTGTCTTTTCAAGGACACAAGTACCAAATATTCTCTGACCTCTCCCAGCTAACTATGTCCAAGCGACGTGCTATGAGACCCCTGCTAACTGAACTCCAGCAACGCCATATCACATACCAATGGGGATTCCCCTTTTCAATAAGATTCTCCTATCAAGGTAACAAGTATAGATTCAGGACAAATGAAGAACTACACCAGCTTCTACAAGAGCTCCACCTAACGGACACCCCTACCAGTAACAACACTTCCCGGCGACGATCAGCCACCCCTTCCCCACATAAGCCATCACCATCTCCTGGGAAGCAGGGAAGCTCTCAGGTCTACAAAAGAAGCCGCCTAACTCCCCCAGCTCAAGACCAAGAAGACACAATGGACTGATGTCCCATCCTTATTAGCTGAACACTGCTCAGCTCCCTTCCTCCTTCTGGGAGTTCCACTGCCCCCCATAGCTCTAGCTATGTAATTCAACAATCCACCTTGTCCCCCTCACAGGCATGGAGGGATCCCCTGGCTACAATCCTTTTTTGCTAACATGCCACGCCTCTCCAGGCAGATCCCCAAAACCCCCATCTCCAGGAAGACTTTTATACAACCCCAGCCTAGCCCAGGGGCTCCCACAACTTTAACTTTATGCCTCAAGACAACCTGGATCCCACCATCCCTTAAACCCCCACACTTTTATGGGCTTCCGGCACCTAACAATAAACGAGCCCAGAACTGGCAACACTGGAACTTATTTAACACAGCATTGAACTGCCTGCACTGGACTCCAGCCCCATCTAATGAAACTACGAACCATTTTTCTTCTTGTTTTACTTTATTGTTTCCCCATACATGAAGCTGGAACCCTCCTCCACTTCCCCACCCCCTCCCCCAGTTTAACCAGCCTTGTTAAATGTTTGGTTTTTCTACTCCTTTTGGTTGCATCACATGGAAGACCTTTTCTAACCCCATTTGAGCCGTTGGGGCCCCCTCTCCCATGGAAGAACCATGTGTACCCCCTTCAGCCCTCATTGGTCACCCTCCGTTAATATGTGGGCCTCCAACAATGGCTCCCCTCTCCCTGACAGGGACAATATACCCCTCTCACGGACCCGGTCCGACAGTTACTGTTTGAACTTTTATTTGCCTTATATACTAACTTGTTTTGTTATTCTCTTCCTCTTCTCTAGAGCGACCCCTCATATGCTTCTTCTCCCAGACGCAGACAACCACAAAGTTCCACTACTTGGTCGCATTGCTCCTCTATCTCAACTTTCTTCTCTTTTCCCTTCCACCTGGTGGTCCCGGCTCTCCAATCCATCTCCTCGCCACAGTAAGTCAAAGCGCCTACCTTTGTCACTATGGCCTCCTTAACTATACTCTCCCTAAACGTGCAGGGTCTCAACGTCCCCCAGAAAAGAACAAAAGCCTTTCGACACTTTCAATCACTGAAAGCCCATGTAGTCTGCCTTCAAGAAACACATTTCAAAAAAGACCATACACCAAAACACTTCAACAAGTTTTACCCCCAAGCTTTTGCTGCCTCAGCCCCCACTAAACAAAGAGGCACTTTAATTGCCTTTCATCGTTCAACCCCCTTCACCCCTCAAAAGACCATCCAAGACACGGAAGGCAGATACCTAATTCTTTGCGGCCACCTCACTGATGTCCCAGTCCCCATCATATCATACTATGCCCCAAATAAACGCCCTTGCCCCTTTTTCTCCCATCTCTTACAGGTTATATGCACACACAAATTGGGTACCTTATTTATCTGTGGAGACTCTAACCAAGTACTTCTCCCGTATCTAGATAAATCTCCCTACAACCCCCCTCCGTCTCCAGAGAAACAACAACTCCCCCAATTACTAATGAAATATAATTTAGTTGACTCATGGAGAGAATGCAACCCCCCAAAAAAAAGGATACACCCACTACTCGTACCCCCACAACATTTCGTCCAGAATAGACCATATTTTTATATCTATAGGAATAACCCCCGAACTCCTATCCTCCAAAATTCACCCCATTCCCTGGTCCGATCACAGTGCTGTCATTACCACCCTAGCATCGCCTATCCCCAGAACACAGGACCGTACATGGTATCTCCCCGAACACCTATTAAAGCACCCCTCACATCACCTTCTAATACAACAGGCACTTAAGAACTACATAGAGCTTAACAACACCCCGGACATCTCCCCTCTCACCCTCTGGGAAGCCCTCAAACCAACCCTCCGAGGCGAACTGCAGCGCCAATTGGCAATCTTTAACCGAGAACGCAAAATCTTGGGCCACAAACTTGAAACGGAGCTCTGCGGACTTCACCCTAAACCCCAACCCCACCACTAGAGCCAGACTAGATAAGGCTCGTCTAGAATTTGATCTTTTCCTAACCGAAAATGCAGAAAAAGCCCTCCGCAGATCGCGACATGTATACTACATGAAGGCTAATAAGCCAGACACGCTTCTTGCGCACTCTCTAAATTCTATTAATAGACCTAACAAACCCATACGTCTTAAACTATCCAACGATATACTAACAAGTAACCCACTCAAGATAACGCAGAAGTTCCGATCCCACCTATCCACCCTGCACAAAGCTAACCATCAGTTTGACAGTTCAGAAGCCGACGCCTTATTCAACCAAATCAAACTCCCCCAATTAGCAACCCCGGACCTTGAGATTCTAGAAAGTACTATAAACCCTGTAGAAGTGTTGCAAGCTATCACACAGCTCAAAATCAACAAATGTCCAGGTCCAGATGGATACCCCGCTCTCTTTTATAAAACATTCTCTGAATTGTTAACCCCTTTACTTACTAAAGCCCTTAACTCTATAATCCGGGACCGCACGTTCTCTCCGGAGTCCTTAACTGCCCTAATCTGCATGATTCCCAAGCCTCACACCGATGACACATCGTGTACTAATTACCGCCCTATCTCGCTTCTGAATATTGACATCAAAATCTTAGCTAAGATTCTCTCCACCCACCTTAATAGTGTAATAGGTAAACTAATTCATCGTGATCAGGTAGGGTTCATACCCCCTCGCCAAGCTGGCGACAATATACGCTGCGCAGTTTTAATTTCCCAAGCGGCCAAATCTCGCCGTATTCCGGCCTGCTTTCTATCGCTTGATATAAAAAAAGCCTTTGATACAGTATCATGGCCATACTTACAATATATTTTACAGATATGGGGTTTTGGACCCTGCTTTATCAAATGGATTATGGCCCTGTACAACAAGCCCCAGGCCTATGTAAAATATGCGGGATATAAATCCGCTCCGTTCGCGATAGAAAGAGGAACAAGGCAGGGGGTGCCCACTACCCCCCTTACTCTTTGCCCTTGCCATTGAACCCTTTGCACAACTGATCAGAGAGAATCCGACCATCACCGGCATAGACCTTGGTGGATACACCCATAAAATCTGTTTGCTTGCAGACAACATATTACTGTTTCTATATGCCCCACTAATATCAGGTCCCAACCATCTACCTCTACTCAGTAAATTCGCAAAGGTGTCAGGCCTAACAGTCAACACCAAGAAATCCCAAGCTTTAAACATCTCTATACCCCAAGAAGAACTCTCTGCCGTCCAAGGGGCATTACCATTCCCATGGGTCACCTCCTCCCTAACATACCTGGGGATCAAATTAACAGCAGACTACTCCCAAATCTTCTCAGCCAACTACCCTCCCCTCCTAAGGCAAATCACTACCCTACTAGACCAATGGGCACATCTCCCCACCTCTTGGTTAGGTAAAATTACAATAATTAAAATGTCCGTCTTACCCAAGTTACTCTACCTCTTCAGAGTACTCCCTATCCAAATCCCGTCATACTTTTTTTGTTTACTACAACAACGTACGTTCAAATTCGTTTGGGGAGCTACAAAACCCAGAGTCCCCAAAGGAACGCTATTTCTCCCCAAACTCCAAGGGGGATTAGGAATGTCTAATTCTCTCAACTATTTCAGAGCCGCACAATTAGCCATCCTGCCTAAATACCATTCAACTAAAGAAACTCCTCTCTGGGTTGCAGCAGAAGCAGTGGACCTAGACCCCCTCTCAACAGCCAACCTGCTGTGGTTAACCAAAAAGGACCGCGGAAATCTACAAAATCCGGTAACCAAACATTCCCTAAACATCTGGGACACACTGAAACATAAATTTAAGCTTCAGTGACCCCACAACACCCCCCCTATCCTTCCTTAAAAACCGAGCCTTTTATCCAGCCTGGCACTCTCCACAGGCCTTATTTGGTCTTCCCTAGGATTATTGAGACTGCACCATTTAGTAAATGCCACCACGCTCCTCCCCTTCTCCTCTCTCCAAGAATCACACCATCTTCCTCCCTCAGAAATCTTCAGATATCTCCAAATTAAAAATTTTACACATCTCAGACCATCAATAACACTCACCTCAACCAGACAACCGAGTTCGAAAATATCTGCAGACGCGATCCCCACGCAAAAGGTCTAATATCAAAATTTTATAACCATCTTACATGTAGTCCCGACTCGGAGGGTCCCTCATACGCACCCAAATGGGAACAAGACCTAGACCGCCAATTTGATTCAAAAGACTGGTCCGATATATGGACAGCCACGAAAAGCTCCTCACCGTGTGTACAGGCGGTTGAAACCAACTACAAACTACTATCCCGCTGGTACTTAGTCCCCGCGAGGATAGCCAAATATGTACCATCTTATTCCCCCCAGTGCTTCCAAGGATGTTCCGAGTCGGGCATCCACTTCCATATTTGGTGGCAGTGCCCTATAGCACAAACATTTTGGACTGAATTATTTAACATAGCCCCGCAGCTATTTGAAGAACCTATACCTCCAGACCCAGCCCTGGCCCTCTTAAGCTTAAAGCCTGAAATGCTATCACGCAGGCAGTTCAAACTATTTCTGTCTTTCTTAACAGCAGCCAGACAAACCATAGCCAAAGCATGGAAAAAACCCACTATATCCATAGCCGAAACCAAAACTAGAATGACTAAATTCCTCCTTCATGCTAAAATGGAGGAACTAGATAAAGATAGGCCCTTCAATTTTGAACAAATCTGGACACCATGGATAAAACATTTCCTTCCACCCACCTTCGATCTTGAGACCCTCTGTCCCTGGTGACATACCCCACTTACCCTCACTGATCTCAACATCTGGCGGGGAGTGGGGCGCTAGGACTCCCAGGTGGACCTCTATGACCTCTCTTTCCTATATTCCTCCGACCTTTCTAATTCTATCCTCCCTCCTTATGTCTCTATCCGACTCTACGTATGACCATTACAAGCTCACCTTCCTTTCTTTCCTAAAGAATATATTGGCGCGGAACTAGCATGCTGCACTATGCCTTACTAAGTTGTTTTGACTTGATGTTACCTAACGCTTAAGTGGATATAGACTGAAGTTACACTCCAAGCCTGTAAATGCTTCAGACCGAGACTCCCATCTCGGGTACAGTCAGATCCCAATAGGGGTGCCTGAGATTCTAGTCCGGACCTCCTCGATTTACTACTTAATATGCCATACATATTCTCTGTACTTTTGTCAATCTTATCGACCAAACTAAGTACACACTCTATATCCACGCCTAGCATAATCTGTGTTGTTTAGAGGTGCTGTATATATAGCTCTGCATCTCTCAGGTGGGCGCCACACACCTTGTTTGTAACTCTCCTGTAAACTTCAATAAATCTCTTTGACAAGAAATCAATGGGGACCCGAACTTTTAGGCACTAAAATGGCTGTAAAAAAAATTCCTGGAAAGTCCTAGAGGTCTGCAAAAGGAAGGAAAATGGGGGTAAGGGTCGGACAAGTGCCCTACAAAGAAATGGGGACAGGGAAATAACTTAAAAGCATTTTTAAACAAAAATCACATAAAAAAATCAAAAATGGAGGTGGATGTGGACCATCTTCAAACTGTGTGAGAAAAGTCTAAATTAGCCGGTAGAAGCCATATCAGTGTTCTAAAATCATCTTCAAACTGTGTGAGAAAACTATAAATTAGCGGGAGAAGCCATATCACTGTTCTAAAATCATCTGCCAACTGTGTGTGAAAACTATAAATTAGCCGGGAGAAGCCATATTACTGTTCTACAATTATCTTCAAACTATGTGTGAAAACAATAAATTAGCCGGGGAACCTATATCACTGTTCTACAATTATCTTAAAACTGTGTGAGAAAAGTCTAAATTAGCTGGGAGAACCCATATCACTGTTCTACAATCATCTTTGAACTGTGTGAGAAAACTATAAATTAGCGGGAGAAGCCATATCACTGTTCTAAAATCATCTTCAAACTGTGTGAGAAAACTATAAATTAGCCGGGAGAACTCATATCACTGTTCTGCAATCATCTTCAAACTGTGTGAGAAAACTATAAATTAGCGGGAGAAGCCATATCACTGTTCTAAAATCATCTGCAAACTGTGTGTGAAAACTATAAATTATCTGGGAGAAGCCATATGAGTGTTCTACAATTATCTTCAAACTGTGTGTGAAAACAATAAATTAGCGGGAGAAGCCATA
>BLSH010116691.1:269274-289810 GCA_018402905.1 Glandirana rugosa
GAGAGAGAGAGTGGGTGGGGGGAGAGAGAGAGTGGGTGGAGGGAGAGAGAGAGTGGGGGGAGAGAGAGAGGAGAGAGAGAGGGAGGTGGGTGAGAGAGAGAGGGGGGTGGGTGAGAGAGAGAGGGGGTGGGTGAGAGAGAGAGGGGGTGGGTGAGAGAGAGAGGGGGTGAGAGAGAGGGGGATGAGAGAGAGAGGGAGGTGGGTGAGAGAGAGAGGGAGACCCCCTAGCCCTGCCTGCAGTCCCTGCTGTGCCTCCCTGTCCCAGCCCCTGTCTGTGGGTAGGGCGTGTGTGATACACCTATCTCCCATCCGTCTTCTTCTGGGCCCTCAGTCAGCCTGTCTTTTCCTGATGTTGTTGATGCTAAGGACAGTCAGTCTGTCAGTGAAAGCTGGGAGCGGACACTGAGCCTGGAGAAGGAGTGAAGCCAGGCTCCAAGGACGCTGCGCCCACTGCTGCTCAGCCTCAAGCCAGGGTGGCGCTGAGGCCTTCTCCCACTTCCTCCTGGGCTGTGTTGGTTCTAGTCAGGCCCATCTCGTGGTGTTGCTCTCATGCTCTGCTCGGCGGCCGGGCTGGCCGCTTGCTGCTCCGCTGCTGTGGTGGATCTGGACTTCGCTCTGCACCCACCACCACCAGACCATGGGAACTGAGGATGGAGTCTCCAGGAGTGTCAGGGCCAAGTCACTGACGGCACCGACGCACCGTCCTTGATAAGGAGGCGGCGCCGGGGCAGCTGAGCCAACTAAAACATTTGGTCCCAGCCAGCCAGGAGCTCTTGGCACGGAGGAGGAAATCAAATCCTCCTCCGCTTTCAACACTGGGCATTTGAGCTGGAGTTGCAGCGTGGCCATGACGTTACTGGTTGCTAGATGCCAGGCGGTTCTAGCAACCAGTGGCCAGGAGCAGCAGAGCAGAGACAGACGAGTCTGGAGTCGGAGCTGGAGCCGGCATTACAGCGGCTCAGTCCATATTGTCCCTGCATATGTCCCTGCATAATTAGACTGGTGACCTGGTCATTTTAATTGGGGGGCCCCCTACTGACGCCGCCGCTGCTCAGGTACACCGCACTGCAACTTCAGCAACTAAAACAAAATTATCTCTTGTCCAAAGGCGCATATGATCTCTGTCAGAATATTGGGATTTTACGACCAAAGAGATATATGCATTGTGGCACTGTGCGTCTTCTCCTTCCTTCAAGTACCAGTGCTGTCTCAATCCCTGCTTATCAGAAAAAGGCTGCAAGACAAGGGGGGGGGGGGTGTCCGGACATGCAGGGAGGTAGATGTGCCAAAGAGGAGCTCCAAGATTCCTTTCCCCAATCCTGATCCATCCCAACATCTACGGAGCTGGTGAGAGACTTTGACTACCCCAATAGCTTCCATACACTTTCAGTCCCACATAGAGCCTAAAATTGGGGCTCCCAGGCACTTACCAGGGGCAGGATCTGAGCTGACAAGGCTCTCCCCCATCATCAGCTGCGGCCGCCATCTTCTGGGCTCGGGACTGCCTTAACACACAATCCTCTGATCCACAAACTGAGACAGATACCTCCCTGACAGCCCCCTGCACCTAAGACTACAATCGGAGGCAATCAGCCACAACACAGGCTGGTCTGTGGACGCCCGAAGGACAGGCCATGGCTCGGGCCTAGCTGGAAGACCGGCAGCCATCTTGCTACACCTGACGGCCACACAGACGAGGTCCCCAGACTCCTCCAGGCTTTTCCTGGGAGCAGCCGCCACAGATCTAGCCCCTGGAGCAGACCACGCAGCCAGCGGCTGCCTAGGGCAGGCATAGGGTCACCTCCAAAGATCAGCAGGCTGTATGGGGCTGAAAGCTCAATACAAACAGTGGCCATCTTACTCCACCTGACGGCCACCCACAGCCTTCACACTGCCTTGGTGCCCAAACCAAGGCCCCCCTTTCACACGCCGAAGCACCCAGGGCCTCAGGACTATACCTGCGGAGGAGCTTGATCCAAACTCACCCTCCAAAACATTGCAGAGTGTACCCACGGCCTCAACCCCAGTACAGTGTCACAGTTAGCAGCCATCTTACTACACCCTGCAGCTGCACTCGATTGGTGTCGGCCAGCTTGGTACACCCCCCCCTGCCTGGGGGCCATGATTGATGGATTCCCCCCTCTTGCTGCCTAACAGATTTGAAAGCACAGACCTAAAGACTGTTCTAGCATAATAACAGGGGCACCTGTGCAGCTCCCCAGGATGGTGAGTGCACCTTAATTGAGCCCCGCTCCTGCTCCCCTCTCTGTGACCCCTGGACAGCTACATAGGCCTCACACTGCCACAGGGGTGAGTGATCTCGGTCAACACCAACCCTGGGCAATCCATGGTGAAGATTGGCTACCAGAAATCATATCCCCGCACCTACCATGTGTCGCAACCTCCCCCTACCATGGATTGTTTTCTTACTAGGCCCGCATCTTCGGCCTCCAGTATGCAAGGTGACCCAGTTGATCAGGCGGGCTCCCCCTGGGATGAAAACCCCTCGCAACCTCCCCCTTCAATACAACAAATACACCCAACCAAGCTGGTACTAACGCCTGAAATCCTGGATGAAAAACTCCAAGCACTTCTAATTCAGCTTACACGTAACATCTCACAGGAGGTTGGTAAACTCTCCCAGGTACTACGGGGTGAAATTGATCAAATAGGGGAGCGTACTGCTACCCTCTAAACCAAATTTGATGATATGATCCAATGCATACAAGCCCTGGAGGAAGAAAATTAATATCTCAAACACTCTGTGTCCCAACTGCAGGTACACCAGGAGGACCTGGAAAATAGGGAAGGTCGAGGGGGGTAAGGGGGGAGGGGGAAGACTAGGGAGAATAGAGAACACAAGTCATAGCTAGGGTAAAAAACAACCCTTACTTAAGCAACACAGTCAAATAGCTTCCACAGTCGAGGAAAGAGGTTGATGGGGGTTTCAAATCTCGTTCCTAGAATTTAACTAGGTGTCCAGTAGGTCCACTTCATTGCAAAACGTTATGTTTGAGCGGGTCAGGGGAGGAAAGATGCAATTTTTCAAGATTATACAGTTTCTCCAGGTCCTTGTGGACCTCCTTTGTCGAGGGGGGGATGTGTGTATCCAATTCCTCAAGATTGCTCTCCTGACAGCCATATAACATGAGGACAGCCAGGGTTTATTGGAGCACAAGATTATATTCCAACAGTTTTTATTGTGTTTCAACATTACAATACAAAATTCTGTACTTTTCTTATCAACAACATTAAGTCACATACAGCTTGACGTTGTATATATTCACACAATTACAGTATACTGACTAAAGAGAATCAACAAGTAGTGGTTACAAGATTTCCATCGCCTTTGTTGGGGAAGAGAGGGAATCCCCCACATCCAAAACCTCGTACTGAGTTGAGCTGCATCTGGGTCTGGAGAGGATTCCCTCCCACCCCCTTCCCAAATATGTTTATTACAGCAGTAGCTCAAAGAGGATGAATCGAATACATTTAGTGTGTTATTCAAAGAGCTATGAGAACGACAAGTAGCGAAAATTATTTGAATAATATTCCCATGAGGTGAGTCCGGGGCTGAGGGCATGGGCAAGGGGCCTGGCCCCTAAGAGGACTGACTGGAACCATGGCAGCCCCAAAAAAAGGGAGCAAACTGTGACCCTTGTCAGCCAATCCCCGCCCCCGACCCCCAGGCCCCCCCATGGTCGACGTGAAACTAGAAATTATTAACACCGAGCCTAGCCAACAATTGTAGGGCCAGTGCCAACTTTGAGAGACTCTCGTCATCAGTTTCAGGCTATCAAAAACTTGAGATACAGTTATAAAATGGGAGCTAGAATAGAGTGGGTAGAGAGAGAGAAGGAAGTGTTAGTAGAAAAAGGAGATTTTATGCAGGCGCCACCTTGGACCCGCATCACAGGAGCCAGGTGATCCCACCAAACTTGGAGGCCACCGGGTATTTCCTGCCCAGACTACAACGTGGGGTTACCCATTATTATTCAATGAAACCCCCATGTACCTAGCCCACGGCTCCCAAATTTTGTCGAATTGGTGTGAGGTATTTAGGATTTTATGAGAGATCTTTTCTTGGGCCATAATCCAAGAAACTTTCCATTTGGCCTGGTGAAATGAGACTGTGGGGGTTTTCCATGCCCGTGCAATTGTTATTTTAGCCCCTATGAGGATGAAAAAAATGAGGAACCGGGTTGCTTTAGTACAGTTAGGGACCATTTGAGTAAGAAGGGCTATTGCCGGATCCTGTGGGACCGGGGTACCCGTAACTTTGCGGATCATATGGAAGATTCTATTCCAATAGATTCGGATCCTGGGGCAAGTCCAGAAGATATGAGAGATGGTCCCTAAATTTTCACACCCCCTAAAACAAAGAGGAGAAGCTAGGGGGTAATACCAAGAGAGGCGAGTGGGTACCAGGTACCATCGAGTAATAATCTTAAGGCTGGCCTCCCTGAGTATTGTATTGTGCACACCCTTGCAAGATCTCTCAAAATTTAAGTGCCAGGTCTCCAAGTCCCATTGGAGTCCGAGGTCTCGCTCCCAGCTTAGCATAAAGGAGGCCTTTTCAGTCGGCTCTGTGAGCGAAGAGTATATAAGGGATATACCACCTCTTAAATCCCTGGCTGAGGAACACCATTGTTCATAAGATGTAACTGTCATGGGGTTAGGTGAGGTTGTCCTAAGAGAATTAAGGAAATGTATAATCTGACAATAGAGAAACCGCTCTCCATGTGGCATCTCGAGTTCCTTTATGCAGTACTGAAGGGAGATGGGTCCACTTGCATTGAAGAAGTGCCCAATACAGTATAGTCCTTTCTGAACCCACCACCTATAGGCTTCTATATTCATACCTGGAGGGAATAGTGGATTGTGGAAAAGGTGTGAGAGGGGAAACCAGGGTGAGATCAATTTACTTGTTTTACGCAGGGAGTCACATAGAGCCATGGAGTGAGAAAGGGTAGGAGACATGATAGCTGGTCTGGATTTGGGGGGCCTCCATATCAGAAAGTCTATAGTGTTGTTGGGGATAGACTGTCTGTCCATGTTTATCCAGTCAGGTTTAGTCCCGGGGGTGTATATATTGGAGATTTGTGCTAGCTGGGCAGCCTGATAATAGCACCAGAGGTTGGGGAGCCCCAAGCCTCCTTTAGATTTAGGACTGTAGAGGATATTTTTAGAAAAGCAGTGGCCAGCGTTCCCCCAAACAAACCGGTTAACTCCAGCTTGTAGTTTGGCTAATTTGCTTTTTAGCACAGGGATGGGTAAAGAGCGGAATAAGTACAAAATGCGTGGTAAGAGTGTCATCTTTATAGCATTGATTCGGCCTAGCCAGGACATTTTGCACTGGGCCCAATGGGAGAGGTCAGAATTAAGTCTCCTAAATAGAGGGGGGTAATTGTATTTGTATAGCAGGTCGAAGGTTGAAGTTAGCTGGATACCTAAGTAGGGAATGGAGCTGGTTTTCCAGGTGAAGGGAAAGCGTACCTTTAGTAGGTCCACCTCTCTTTGTGGGATAGAGATGTTCAGAGCTGACGTTTTGGACATGTTGACCCGGAGACCAGAGACTTCCCCGTACTCTGAGAGGAGATGAAAAACGCTAGGGGTAGGTGTCAGGGGGTCAGTTATGAAAAGGAGGACGTCGCACATTTGTGGGTTAGTGGGCCGCATCGTACTCCATGTATGTTTGGGCTAGTCCTAATCACAATTGCCAGGATTTCAATCACCAATGCGAATAACAGTGGTGATAGTGGACACCCCTGTCTTGTTCCTCTTGATATCGGAAAAGGTTCAGAGTATTGTCCACATAATTTAATCCTGGCCGTTGGGAAGGAATATAGGGAATTCAGAGTGTTGATGAACCTAGGTCCGGCACCCCATTTACTTAGGACCGAGAAAAGAAATGGCCACGAGACAGTATCAAAGGCCTTTTGTAAATCTAGAGAGAGCAGAAAGCCTTCCTGAGGGGTCCCACCATCCCAACCTGACCTCATAAGGGAAATAATGTCGGTCGCCCTCCTAACTTGATCAGGTCCCTGCCTTCCAGGTATGAAGCCGACCTGATCCTTATGCACGTAGGAGCCAATGAAGCTGGCCAGCCTATTCGATAGTATTTTAGTCATAATTTTTAGATCTACGTTTATCAGAGAGATCGGTCTGTAGTTGCTAACTTCGCTTGGGTCTTTCTCAGGTTTTGGAATAACTGAAACCAGTTGTAGAACCAAACCAGGTAGGGAGAGAGAACCTCCTGAAAGGCTTTATAGTATGGGGAGGAGAATCCATCCGGGACTGGGGCTGAACTGTTTCACAAATTTTTGATTACCTTCTTGACCTCAATCTCGGTAAATGGGGATTCCAGAGCTTCTCGGTGGGCGTCAGAGATGGTGGGGAGGGTGGTCCTGTGGAGGAATTCCTCCATATTGTGAGGAGATTTAGCTGTTTATAGAACTCAAGGAAAGTGTCCAAGATTTTCTGAGGGTTTTGGGACGTATGTCCAGCTGAAGTTTTAATTTTAGGCATGGAGTATGAGCGTACCTTAGGGGATAACTTATTAGCAAGGAAGAGCCCAATTTGGTTGTACGATAGGTAATTACGACCTCTAGCCCATGCTGCCTGCTTCTCAGAGTTTGAGGCGGCATCCAAAGATGCTAGTGAGAGGGTGGTGGGGCTTCTCTTATGCTGTTTGCTAGCAAGGCGGAATTCTTTCTCGAGTTTTACTATGTCTGCCTGGCGTTCTCTTTTAAGGCGGGAGGATAGCTGGATGACCTTCAACCTCAGGACCTCCTTATGGGCTCCCCATAGAGTCTCTGGAGTGGCCCCCTCTTTATCGTTTAGTAGAAAATATTTGCGTAGTTCCTTTTCTAGGAGCGTACAATGTACCAGATTCGAGAGGATAGATTCATTCAGTCTCCATAGTTGTGGACCTTTAGCGAGAGTGGCCCCTTCAAAATGCACTATGACTAGGGAGTGATCCAACCAGGGGACATCATAAATATCTGCCCGTTTGGCTAGATGGATAGAGGAAGTGGGGACAAATACGTGGTCTATTCTAGCAAGTGTCCCGTGTGGCGCCGAGAAGTGGGTATAGTGTCTTGTAGACGGATTCAATTTCCTCCAGGTATCAATCAGACCAAAAGAGTATAGGAGCCTAGCTATGCGCAGGCTTTGCTTCGGGGGTTCCCTGAACAGTGGGGTTTGGAGCACAAGATTCTTACATTCAGTTTGTCTGTAGATCGTAACTAGGGGTCAAAGGATCCAAAGAGCAGTAAGTACACATTTCCGTGGGGTGAAAGTCCAGTGGCGTTGGCTACAAAGAGTTCTACCTTAGTCCAAAACTGTTGGATGATGGGGCATTGCCACAGCCTATGGATGAGCGAAGGTTTGGATGTGTTACAAAGGGGGCATAGCGATCCTTTGGGGAGGTCCTTTGGGCACCAGTGTGGGATGTAGGCCCTCTGTAGGATCTTATATTGTTGTTCTCTCCAGCATTCATTGAGCACATAAGAGCAAGTTGTGTTGTAGCCCTTTAGAATATGGTCGTAGGCTTCTGGGGAGTTGAGGTCTGAGTTCTATGCTTTCGCAATTTTCTAGCTCCCCAAAGTGTTTGGCAAGATTAACAAGGGTTTGTAGAGGGCTGAGATCCTGCGGCAGCCATGGAGTATGAAATAGTCTGTAGCAGACACCCTGTTTCGTAGGGCTCTTGGTGGGCAGAGGTTAGCAGCAAAGCTAATGGCTTGGTTAATGAAGAGGCCATGATGCTTGGGTAAGTCGTAGTCAGAGCAGATTTTTTTCAATGGGCCATGGCCGGCCTGTGGAGTCGTCGAACATCTGCATAAACCTGGGCAGACCCTTGGCTGGCCATGTGGTGCAAATATGGTGATGGTTAACTTGAGGGGAAAGAGGATGGCCATGTATCGGCAAGGATGACCCTATTAGTTTGCTTGTTTCTCTCCAGGCTATAATGGTGTCCTTGAACAGGGTATTGTTCTTCAACCGAGTTAGTAAGTCCTTCAAATGACAGTGCAGCAGGGCTGCAGGGTTGAGAGGAGAGGAAAGTTGGGATTCAAGGTCATAGTTTGAATAGTTGGAGGTTTGTGTGGTCAAGTCCAACCCAGCTCTCAGCAGACAAGATAGGTTATAAAGCCTCGTATTGGGGAGGTTTAGACCTCCAAGGCGTTTGGGCAGAAACTATTTTTGGATGGCAATGGATGGTTTGCGCAATTGCCAAATGAAACGTGTGATCGATTTGTGGAGCCTGGTGATATCCTTATGTTTGATAAGGAGTGGAAGTGTTTGTAGCGGGTAGAGTAGCTTATGGAAGTTGCACATCTTGTACAGGTGGCACCTGCCAAAGAGGGATAGAGGGAGGTTTGCCCGATTGTCCAGCTCTGAAATTATATTTTGGATTGTGGGTAATAGGTTAAGGTGGTATAGGGACGCTGGTGTTTTTTTTTCCTATGTTGATTCCTAGATAAGTGATATGGCTTTTGGCTACTGCGAATGGGGTGTGTCGTGCCCACTCTGGGGTACGAGAGTGGAGGAGAGGCAGAATTTCACTTTTGGCAAAATTAATTTTAAGGCCAGAGCAAGACCTAAAAGATACAAATATGTCTTTGATGAGGGGTATATCGGTGGAGGGCTTGGATGAAAAAATTAGGATGCCATCTGCTAACAAAGCCACGTGGATTTCCTGGGTGCCTATCTTAATACCATGGAGATCTTGATAAGAGGTTAGGAAACGGGAGAGAGGTTCAATCGCTATATTAAAAAGTAACGGAGACAGAGGGCAGCCCTGTCTAGTCCCCTTGTATAAATCGATGGAGTTGGAGGGGAGGCCGGCCACCACCACTGTGGCCTTTGGGGCTGAGTGCATCTGGCGCACCAGGTGCAGAAATGGGCCCTCAAACCCTATTTTTGTCAGGACCATGCCAGCCAGCTAAAGTTGACATTGTTAAATGCCTTCTTGGAATCTAGGGTTATGATCACTGACTCCTCTGTGGAGTTATCCCTGGCCCTCTCCAACACCATCAATACCTTACGAATGTTGGACGTGGCGGATCTGCCTTAGGTGAAGCCGGATTGGGTCGGGTGGATAATGTTGGGCATAAGTGACGCTAGTCTGTTTGCTAGTATTTTCGATAGTAATTTGGAGTCTACATTAAGTAGAGATATGGGCCGGTACGCCCCAGGGTCCATGTGGCCTTTCCCTTTTTTGTGTATAAGCTTTAAATAGGCTTGGAAGCCAGAAGGTAGGTATGGGCCACCTGCTAGGGATGTCTGGAAAACCTCTAGAAGTGGTGAAGCTAGAGTGTCTACGGTGAGTTTGTAAAAACTCTGAAGTGAACCCGTCGGGTCCCGGCACTTTTCCCATGGGAAGTGACTTTATTGCATTGCGAAATTCTTGTTCGGAGATGGGTGCATTCAATTGGGAAAGGGAGTCACTATCTGTCTTGGGAAGGGCTATTTTGGCCAGAAAGTCCGCTGCGGCTGTCTCGTCAATTGGGTCTGGGCCATACAGAGTAGTATAGAATTGCTCAAGTATCTGATTAATATCCTCATGGGTTGTAGCTATACTTCCTGCTTTGGTTTTTAGAGCCTTGATATGAGTGGGAGAGTGCGAGCCTTTACATAATGCTGCCAGCAGTTTGCCAGGTTTATTGCCAAATTTATGATATTTTAGGTCCTGCTCAGTTTTATAAAGACGCTCCTGGGCTTCAGCCCAGTGGTCAAATTGGCTTTTTCCTTGCTTCCAGGCATCTCTATTATATTTCGTGTTATTTTAAGAGAGCATGAGTTGGGCCTGTCTAAGTGCTGTGCTGGATTCTATATAATTTTTAGTTACCTGTTTTTTGATAGCCCGCCGCATCCGATATTATTCTGCCTCTGAGCACCGCTAATTCCCGCGTCCCAGAAAAAGCCGGGATCTGTCATGTGTGCCTGGTTAGTGTAGGAATACTCTTCCCAGGTGTCCCTTATCAACTTTTGAAGCATTTTGTCCTTTGCGAGGTGGCTTGGAAAGCGCCATATAGGGGCTCTTTTTGAATAGAGTTGAGCGAACCCGGACTGTAAAGTTTGGGTCCGTACCGAACTTTTCAAAAAAAGTCCGGGTTCGGGTCCGGGGTTCTGGTAATTTTAATGAAAGTTCTGAAAATTGCTGCAAAAAAGTCCAGGAAGGTCCTAGAGGTCTGAAAAAGGAAGGAAAATGGGGGTAAGGGTGGGACAAGTGCCCTACAAAGAAATGGGGACAGGGAAATAACTTTAAATATTTTTTTAAAAAATAAAAACATAAAAAAAGCAAAAATGGAGGTGAATGTGGATCATCTTCAAACTGGGTCTGAAAAGTATTAATTAACGGTAGAAGCCATATAACTGTTCTAAAATCATCTTCAAACTGTGTCAAAAAAGTATAAATTAGCCGAGAGAACCCATATCACTGTTCTGCACACATCTGGAAACTGTGTGTGTCACTTTAAATGAAACCGGGAATAACTGAACATCTGTTCTGCAAACATCTTTAAAGTCTGTGTGTCACATTAAATGAAACCGGGAATAACTGAACATCTGTTCTGCACACATCTGGAAAGTCTGTGTGTCACTTTAAATGAAACCGGGAATAAGTGAACATGTGTTCTGCACACATCTGGAAAGTCTGTGTGTCACTTTAAATGAAACCGGGAATAAGTGAACATCTGTTCTGCACACATCTGGAAAGTCTGTGTGTCACTTTAACATAAACCGGGAATAAGTGAACATCTGTTCTGCAAACCTCTGGAAAGTCTGTGTGTCACTTTAACAAAAACCGGGAATAAGTGAACATCTGTTCTGCACACATCTGGAATGTGTGTGTGAAACTACAGCATAGAGAAGAACAGGTATATGGTTTCACTCTGCTATCATATCACTGTTCTGCAAACATCTGCAAACTGTGTTTGAAACTATAGCAGAGCGAAACCATATACCTGTTCTTCTCTATGCTGTAGTTTCACACACACATTCCAGATGTGTGCAGAACAGATGTTCACTTATTCCCGGTTTTTGTTAAAGTGACACACAGACTTTCCAGATGTTCACTTATTCCCGGTTTCTGTTAAAGTGACACACAGACTTTCCAGATGTGCGCAGAACAGATGTTCACTTATTACCGGTTTCATTTAAAGTGACACACAGACTTTCCAGATGTGTGCAGAACAGATGTTCACTTATTCCTGGTTTCATTTAAAGTGACACACAGACTGTCCAGATGTGTGCAGAACAGATGTTCACTTATTCCTGGTTTCATTTAAAGTGACACACAGACTTTCCAGATGTGTGCAGAACAGATGTTCACGTATTATCGGTTTCATTTAAAGTGACACACAGACTTTCCAGATGTGTGCAGAACAGATGTTCACTTATTACCGGTTTCATTTAACGTGACACACAGACTTTCCAGATGTGTGCAGAACAGATGTTCACTTATTCCCGGTTTCATTTAAAGTGACACACAGACTTTCCAGATGTGTGCAGAACAGATGTTCAGTTATTCCCGGTTTCATTTAAAGTGACACACAGACTTTAAAGATGTTTGCAGAACAGATGTTCAGTTATTCCCGGTTTCATTTAAAGTGACACACACAGTTTTATGTTTGCAGAACAGTGATATGGGTTCTCCCGGCTTATTTATACTTTTTTGACACAGTTTGAAGACGATTTTAGAACAGTTATATGGCTTCTACCGTTAATGAATACTTTCCACACCCAGTTTGAAGATGGTCCACATCCACCTCCATTTTTTTTATGTTTTTATTTTTTTTTAATGCTTTTAGTTATTTCCCTGTCCCCATTTCTTTGTAGGTCACTTGCCCCACCCTTACCCCCATTTCCTTCCTTTTGCAGACCTCTAGGACTTTCCAGGACTTTCTTACAGCCATTTTTGTGCCTAAAAGTTCGGGTCCCCGTTGTTTTCAATGGGGTTCGGGGTCTGGGACAAAGTTCGGGTTCTGTCCGTACCCGAACCCGGACTTTGTCCCGAAGTTCGCCCGAACCAGCAGAACCCGGACTTCTAGAAGTTCGCTCAACTCTATTTCTGAATGCTCGAGGCCCAGAAGGGTTACCGATACGGGGGAGTGATCAGATATAACCATTGTCTCTATCTGTGGGGAGATGGCCAGACGTAGGAGGAAAGGGTTTAGTAGGATATAGAGTATGAGTGACATAGAGTCATGTGGTGATGAGAAAAAAGTAAAATCTTTAGCCTCGGGGTTAGCCAGTCTCCAATAGTCCGTGAGATTCGCATTTTCTGCAAATTTGTGTAACGATGTAGGGGAGGCAGGCTCTTGACCCAAAGTAGCTTTAGATTTAACTGATGATCTGTCCTCTTGGGGGATCATCACTTGGTTAAAGTCGCCGGCAAGAATGTAGGGGAGGTGTAAGAATGGGGCAATATGGGCAGAGAGTGTTTGAAAGACAGAGATGGTAGGGGAGTTTGGAGAGTAGACATTTGTAATAGCCCATGACCGAGAGTGGGATTGAATAATTATCAAAATTAGTCTACCCTCTGAGTCTGCATGGACAGATTTTATCTCCCCTTGGAAGGTTTTGTGAAATACAACTATAACTCCTGCTTTGCCTTTCACCGCCGGGGACCCCACCACTCCTCCCACCCATAATTTGCGCATTTGTTCAAAATCCGATTGAGGGAGATGGGACTCCTGCAACAGGGCTACATCTACCTTTAGTCTTTTTAGGTGCCGTAGGATGGCCATAAGTTTATTGGGGGACCGAAGGCCTTTAACATTCCAAGAAATGAATTTCATTCAGGAAGTAGTGTCAGGTAGGATCATTTATCAGGGTGCATGTCAATAAGCGTTCATGCTTAGGGTGGAAGACTACACAAGTTGTCTGGTTCAGATGGGGGTGTGTAGGTAGAGGTAGAATGAAATTTAGGAGAGCGGGGCTGAACTGGGGTTTGAGTAGGGGAAGTCCTCAGCAACCAACAGGATGCAATGAGGGCACTAGGAAGACAGTACTTCACTTCTTTCCACATGTGATTCCACCTAGTCTGAATAGTGTTACCTAAGCCGAGAGATGGTGGTGTGCCCCCTCACCCTACTCGGTAGACAGGGAGGCGAGAAGTAGGGCCGTCCCCTCCGATACGGTTCATGACACCTACTCCTCCTAAGGGGGGAGGAGGTGGCAGACGGACCAGTCTTCGGCTTAGGGTAATGCTATTAGTACGAGCTGGGCTTACCAAGCACAGTGTAAAATACGAACGAGCAACTGCATTTTAAACTTAGAGCACAATAAAACGGAGCATACATTACCAACAGTAAAAAAATGATAAGATGGGTGCAGGTAAATTGACCATAAGTCCTGGCCTTGGGGAAGGCGTGTCAATGCTCATAACAGCTTGGCGTGTGTAGGCCTGAGATGAGTAATAATGGGAGTATTGTTATAATGCTCTGTTTCCACAGCTTGAGAGGTCAACCAGTCGCATCCTCTTTGTGGGGTCTTTCCGTGGGCTCCTTCTCTCCCTAGATTCTCCGGAGTGTGGAGAGGGCTGTGGCGCAGTAGTGTCCATCGGGATTTGGAGGTGTGAGTGCAAGAATTGCAATGCTTCTTCTTGGTCAGAGAAGGAATTGTGGTCTCCCTTGTGGTCAGTGAATTTCAGTATCGCTGGAAAAGCCAAAGTAAATTTGATTTTCTTCTCAAAGAGAATTGCACAGATAGGTTGAAAGGCCTTTCGTTTTCTTGAGACCTCCAAGGAGTAGTCTGCAAATATCAAGAGCTTATGGCCTTCTATCTGTAGGGCCTTCAAATTGCGGAAGGAACAAAGGATATTGTGTTTATCCGCATAGTTAAGGTAGCGCACAATCAAGGGTGCATCTTTTGTTCGATGGAGCTCCCATTCTATGCGCTCTTTCCACTGTACAATGCCCGTTAATGCCTAGAGCTGCAGGGATGCGTGTAGCACAGATGTCCGGTAGTGGGTCATGATGCATGGATTCTGGGAGGCCGACTATGTTAGATTGTTCCTCCTACTGCGATTTTCTAAATCGTCCAGTTTATCAAACAAGTATTGCTGCGTTTCTTTTAAATATTGATTGTCAGTATAGGAGGATTGCAAGTCGTCCTCTATGTCTGAGACCCTGGCTTCCAGCTCACCTATGCGTTTTGTGTGCTCCACCATGTCCTTCCTGAGCTGGGTGATTCCTGTTGTGACTGCTCTCTCCACTGCAGCTGTTATGGAGGGTGTCAGGAGCGCTGCCACCACCTGGGCCAGTCCCTCTAGCTGGCCATTCATCTGGGGAGGGAGAGCGGGTGCAGAGGGTGAGCCCTGGTGAACCTCTGGCCCCTGGAGCTGTGACATGGGGAGTGTGGATGGAGTTCCGTCCACCATTTTGGCTGAGCCTGCACCCGCTGAATCAGTGTCAAAGCACAGGGGTGCCAAGGCTCCAGTCAGATTGTGTACTACGCACCAATCCATCTGCCGGTGTCCTGTAGGTGCAGGTCACTGTCTGGGGCGGGCCCGGTGGTCGGTGAGGGGTGTAAGCAGGAATTTTTAAGCCTGTATGGCCGGAGCTGCCATTCCACACACCCTCACATGCGGCACCGGAACCAAAAGTTGGGTCTTTTTAATTTTTTAGCTCCAGATATAGTGAACATTGACTGACGTTTAGATAGAGTACACAGGTCCTTGGCTCCCAAACCACCTGTTGGAGATAGACCAAGAGACATTGTTATCCGCTTTCATTATTTTGATAGTAAGGAAGCTCTTGCTCTTGCTGCTCGTAATTTTTCTCACATTGAATACAAAGGAGACAAGCTACAAATATTCAGTGATCTCTCTCCTATCACCCTGGCAAAGAGGTGCAATCTGCGACCTATCACTGCACACCTACAGCTACACAAGGTCCCTTACTATAGGGGTTTCCCATTTCGCTTGACCATTATGAAACATGGCACACAGTTTGTTCTCAGAGATCTACATGAAGGAGAAGCATTTCTAAAAAGCCTGGGCCTCCCTCCGCTCCCACCAGTAGATCTCCACATGCTGCCCTCTACTCTGAGATCCTCTTCAGCTCCCTCCAGGATTTGTACCCCGAATAAAGATTCAGCCAAGAAGACCTCATCTACCCCGCAGCACACCTGGGCCAACAGGAACCCGACCTGAACCCCCAGTGAGCACTGCCCTTGCTTTACTACTCATTTTGGCCCAGTTTAACCCCGTAATGTCACCTTCAAGGATCAATCACACATCTTCACCAGTTTGCTATGTTTCATTTTATGACCACTTTTACAGCCCAGTAACCAATGATCACACAAGGATTTTTTTTCTCTTTAGGTCTCTTCTTTCACATCAGCATCCTTCATGGAGAGGAAGATGGGACCCTCCATCTCACCTACCGGTGGACTCTTCATGTCTCCCCATATGTCCCAGGACACCGGTCCTGGGCTCCTGAGACACCTAGGTCTCTCAGGCCTGAAAATGTTTTTTCTAACCAGTTTTTTTTTTTAGTTCAGTTTGGCCTACTGATTGTATTGCTACAGTTGACTCTGTGAGAAGGTTACTATTTTCCTTTTTTGTTTTTTCATTAATTTTTTCTTAATATTATCTCAGCTGTGTTTTTCTCCTTGCCACTACAAGTCAATGCATGTATCTTAGATATACGTATCATACGTGTTTCTGTAGATGTTACCTGTCTTATTCAATGCTTCCATAGATACTTTGATGATTATTGGACATTGCTTTAAAAATTATATTGTATAATGTTAAAGGTTTGAACTCTATCAGGAAATGATGGCTGGCCTTGAGGGAATTTAGAGCCTCGGGGACGGATGTGATACTGGTACAAGAGACGCATTTCCGCCCAGGAGGCTCTTTCAAATTTTCTACCCGATACTTCCCCAATCATATGTGGCTTCAGACCCATCTGGAAAGGTTGGGGTGGCAATACTAATCAGAAAGACCTGCCCTCTCCAGATCGAGTTTCGCGCCTAGACCCCCAAGGTCGTTACATAATTTTAAAATGCAGATTTAATTCCTCCACATTCACATTGATGAATGTGTATGCCCCCAATACAGGCCAGCTAGGGTTTCTTATAGAGACATTTGAGTTACTACGCAGTTACTCCCTCCCCTTTACAATTGTTGGAGGAGATTTCAATGTTGCATTCTCCCCTTCACGGGATCGGAGATCCCGGTTTCGTACAACTCCTCCGCCTCAGTCACAAACCCTAGCCTTTTCTTTTAGGAAACTGATACACTCCCACCACATGTTTGACATCTGGAGAATTAAACATCCCACTAACAAACAGTACTCATTCTACACTTCAGCACACAAAATGCTTTTTATACTAGACTATTTTTTTCGTTTCAGCACCGGGCCTGACCAGTGTGATATCGTCTGAACTGGGATCAATTACCTGGTCAGACCATGCCCCGCTGTCTCTAGATCTGTACTTTCCCAATGTATCCCCAAAAAATGCCATTGACAACTAAATGAGTCCCTCTTGTGTCAAACGGATATTAAAGAGAACCTCACTAAAGCATTGACCGGATTCTTCCAGCTCAACCTGTGTTTAGTCGCAGGAGCGTCCACTCTGTGGGAGGCTCATAAGGCCTTTTTTCATGGGCAATGCATTTCTGAGGCCTCTCGATGGAAAAAACGCTCAGAAATTGGAACTTTTGAAAAAACTGAAGATCGCAGAATGAAAACTTGTGGCCTCCCCCACGGTGACCCATCTCCGCATAGAACAACTAAAAACCCTGTCCTGGTCGGCAACTGATAAGTCTTTACTTTGGGCCAAGCAAAAATTTTATGAATATTCTAACAAGCCACACAGATTATTAGTTAACAAACTAAATCCCCGCCCTTCCCACTCCTACCTAGATTGTCTCATAAAGCCCAACGGTTCACCTACTCACTGCCCCCAGGATATGGCTAGTGTATTCTGTGACTTCTACAGTAAACTCTAAAACTGCTTAACCCCCACTCAGCACCCCCCCCCCCTTCCAGCAAGCAGACTTTGACTCTTTCTTAGAGGACATATCCCTGCCAAAAGTACCCCCCTCTGACACACAAGAATTAAACGCAAATATAACCACAGAAGAAATCCTTTCCACCATAAAAAACCTTCCCAATCATAAGGCCCCAGGTCCAGACAAACTCCCCTACTCATATTACAAATCCTTCAACCACACCCTAGCACCCCACCTGGCATCTCTCTTCAATTCCCTACTCAAAGGAGAGACTCACCATTCTGTTTTTACTCTTTCCTTCATTTCAGTAATCCCCAAGCCAGGCAAGGACCCATTCATCCCTGATAACTATAGACTGATAGCTCTTTTGAATTCTGACTATGAACTGTTTACAAAAATCCTTGCCAACCGTCTTTCCCCCATGTTACCCAAACTGATTGACAGATACCAAGTGAGCTTTGTCCCGGCTAGACATGCAGGGGACAACACTAGATGAACCATAGACCTTGTAGATGGGATAAATAGAGTTCAACGCCAGACGATTATTCTAAGCCTTGATGCTCAGAAGGCGTTTGACCGCCTAAGTTGGCCCTATATGTTTGCCACCCTTACCCGCTTTGGTTTGCATGGTCCATTTGTACATGCATTGGAAGCCCTTTATTTTGTGCCTGGAACCTCTAGCGTCTGTCGTCCGTGCCCATCCGGACATCCGGGGGATCCCTATGAGACATAGGAGTACAAACTATCATTATTTGTGGATGACATCCTGCTAACCTTAACGCGCCCTTTTTTCTCCCTGCCATCCCTGCATGCTCTACTATTAAAATTCAATTGCCTAGCTGGATATAAAATAAACACCTCCAAGACAGAGGTGTTACCTCTACACAATCCCCTTGAGGAACTTTCGACCCTGAAAAAAAACATTTCCCTACCGATGGTGCTCTCAATCCCTAAAGTATCTTGGAATACACATCACACCAACATACTCTACTCTTTACAGTGAGAATTATCCATCTTCGTTTAAAAGTAACTGGAGTAACTACCCCATCTCGTGGTTGGGGAGAATCAATATTCTAAAAATGTCAATCATGCCCAAACTGCTCTACCTCTTCGAAATGCTACCGGTCCAGATACCCTCAGCCCAGTTAAAAGTGCTTAAGAGATTGTTTCTGAATTTTATCTGGAACAATGAGGCACATCACATAGCTAGTTCTGTGATTTTCTCCCCAAAACACTGTGGGGGGTCTGGGGGCACCAGATGTGCACAAATATTATTTTGCCACCCATCTTAGCTTTGTGACATCCTGGTCCTCCCAGACTGCTCCAAATAGATGGTCAGAGATAGAAATGGGTTCTCTCTATCCTGCCCATCCCTGCTCCATGCTCTGGGACCCCTCTCTGCTGAGGAACCCTAAACTGCGAGATTTATGTTTGGCACCAATGAGGTTTACTTTGCAGATTTGACAGACTTGCAATTCCAAGTTCTCTCTCTCTTCCCTATGTCCCCCACTAACTAATGTATTATTTACTCCCAACGTCCCAGACAACTTATCACAAATCCTGATTTCCCCCTGGGCTAACGCCGGTCTATTTCAACTACGCCAATTAGTTCACCCAGTCACGCGCAGACTCTTGATATTTGGAGATACCACATTCCCAAACATTCCTTTTACTTCTATCTTCAGATCAAACACTGCCTATCTGCACTGTCACCCTCTCCTACACTGCCCAAACCCACTAACTTTGAACACCTATGTGCTCAGGGCCCTCATCAAACACGTTTAATATCCACCATATATAAAATACTGCATGACGCTGACCCCATTAGATCAGACTTACATACATACATGAAAAAGTGGAACTCAATCCTGCAACAACCCATCCCCTCTATAAAATGTAGCAAAATATGGGTGTCATAGAGCAGAGAGAGACAGCATACAAAGTCCTTATGTTCTGGTATAGGACCCCTGAGGTCCAACACTGTCAAAAGTGAACATTGTGTCCTATATGCTGGCACTGTGGAAAAGCTAAAGGTACCCACTTTCATATATTTTGGCAATGTCAAGTTATAGAACCTCTCTGGTTGAAGGTGATGTCTCTACTTCAGCAGGTATTAGGCCAAACACTTCCAGTATATCCATTACATTACCTACTAGGCCTTCCTTTCCCCGACATTGGAAAAACTTGCCCCCTAAATAGACTTGCCCCCTACATATTATTGGCAGCCAGGAGAGCCATCCCTCTGCAATGGAGGAACATCGAACCCCCCCCCCCCTCAAACTCAACTTCTACGAGCCATCTCAGATATACGCAACATGGAATATATGACGGCACAGGTGGGGGATAATGTATCCCAGTTTAATAAGGTATGGGATGTGTGGGACATCTCAGAATTTGGCACCTTTCATGGCCCCAATTAAGCAGGATGGTCAAGCTTTATAAAATAGTATATATTGGCAATTGAAAGCTGGACCAGACTTCCCTTAGGCTGTCATTAATTAGTCAATCACCTGCAATTGCTAGCTGCGCTCACTGTTTTCCACAACTAACCATTGTGTCCATAAACATCCTAAATCTGAAGTTATACTATTGCACGCTTCTATGCAATAATATTTATAAACATCTCAGTGAAACATCAACATTAAAGTCCACATAAATGTCCACACAAAGAACCCCTCTGGAGGGCCTGGCTGGAGGAAAAGAAAAAAATAATAATATTAAGTCCCTTTTATACTCCTCCTGCGTACTTAAGGGGCTTTATTTGCCAGCAGGTTTGCCCTTTGACAAAGACGGAATGCTGAAATGCATCAGGGCTTGACCACACAGCTTTTGATCTGACAGCCAGCCATCCGCAGCTTGTCCACAGAACGATACAGTTGAGAGGAGAGTCAGTGGTAAACTGAGCTGAGATTCTTGGTGATGTACTGTGAATCGTGATTATCAATGCGCTATTTTTATTGGTGTGATGTAAGCATGTTTTAAGGGAGGGGGTGTACTAATAAAAAATTATTTTACACTATGTGGCATCTCCCTGTCTCTTGCAAGCACATATCCACAAGCGATAGACATTAAGGAAGAACTTTGATCACCTGGAGGGAGGAGGAAGGAAATTCAAAGACGCTATCCAGGCAGACCAGAGGATAACATGCCACATTGAGTATAAGCGATAAAGAACACATTTCTGGTGCGTAAGGGGGCCAGAGGACATGAGGCGCATGGGTGATTAAGAATTGAAAAAACTTGGCACAGTATGAACGATTCTTCACTGGACACATGCTGTTTCTGAAAAAACCTGCTGGCAAATAAAGCCCTTTAAGTACGCAGGAGCCAGGCCCTCCAGGGGGGTTCTCTGTGTGGACATTTATGTGGACTTTAATGTTGATGTTTCTCTGAGATGTTTATAAATATTATTGCATAGAAGCGTGCAATAGTATAACTTCAGATTTAGGATGATTGTGGACACAATGGTTAGTTGTGGAAAACAGTGAGCGCAGCTAGCAATTGCAGGTGATTGACTAATTAATGACAGCCTAAGGGAAGTCTGGTCCAGCTTTCAATTGCCAATAT
>BLSH010116691.1:301971-314366 GCA_018402905.1 Glandirana rugosa
GAAGCTTAAAACACTGTTCTGGTGGTCTATACATCTTTCACCACTAACAACTCTGGAAAAAATCTGCTATGACCAAGAACCCCTTAAAGGTGCCACCTCTATAGCATACAATTGGATATCTCAACCACTTAACGAGGCAACTGATATATACAAATCCAAATGGGAACAAGAGCTTGACATTCAGATACCAGCCTCCCAATGGGAAAAGGCATGCATCTTTACCCACAAGTGTTCACTAAGCACTCGCATACAAGAGATTTCCTATAAAATACGTACACAATGGTATATCACTCCAACCAGTATTAAAAGGTGGAAACCGCAAGAATCAGACCTGTGTTGGCGATGCTCCAAAGAAAGGGGATCCTTTCTACATATCTGGTGGTCTTGTCACAAAATTCGAAGTTTCTGGGACAAAGTCGTCGAACTTATCAGATCAATCACAGACACATAAAATAAACTAGATGCAGCATCATGTCTTTTAAACATTAACAATCTATCATTCAAATCCTACAAGCATTCCTTAACTAGACATATGCTTAATGCTGCCAGAGCTCTTATACCGTTAAACTGGCGCTCATCAAGAACACCAACCATTAAAGAATGGTTCAAAAAAATCGAAGAGCTAAAAGAGATGGAAGAAATAATAGCCATCAAAAAAGAAAATACCACACAATACCACAAAACGTGGACACCATGGGTAATATTCCAGACATCCGATACATACAGCAACCTAATAACCACTTAAATTCACATGCCAAATCAGGAAAAACCACTGTCAAAATACCACGTACTAAAGATCTATTATGTCCTATAATAAAATTTAGATGCTCGCTGCTTTCATCTGTAACAACTTTCTCTATACAACAACCTTCTCTATTACTGTATAATCCATATACCCACCCCTTGACCTATAAATTGCCATTTTGTCATTTTTTTGATGTGGAATTGTCGCAGATCCGGCTTGACTGTCCATTATCATGCATGGAAAGACTATTTGTGTGTCTATAAGGGTAAACTTGAGACTGCTAGATCAGACTTTTTCTCCCATGCTATAGAAAAAAATCTTAGCAACCCTAGACAACTTTTTGCACCATCGACTGATTATTAAAACATCACAGACCGGGGGCGTGTCCGGCCAGCGGAAGAGATGGCCGCATAATCCAGAGCACCACGCAATTTCAGCGATGAGTAGCAGCGGAGAAGAAAGCCATCCGAGCCCAGGAGTTTGACCAGGGGATCTGTATGAGAACAGCTCCCGCCATGAGCAAAAGAAGTAAATCGAACAAGCCGCCACAGCCCCTTACAGACTTCTAGCCGGTGGTGCCACAGCAAGGTAGGCAAATAGGCGCTGGTAACAGTGCAGGGGGAATGAACGGCCCTCAGCACAGCCACCACTCACAACAGGCAGGGAAACCCTATCCTGCCAAACAGACTGGCGACATGGAGGACTCATCTGCTCCCCTCACCCCTACCAAACTAAGCTGAGGAGGGAAGGAGAGGAATCACATCAGGGACGGCAAGGCACGTCACTGCAGGCCTATATGCAAGCTCCCCTGCAAGGCCTAGCCATAGAGTCCTTTCCAGCTTCAGACCAAGCGATTTCCAAGCAAACTATGAAAAGCATGCTCCTATCCCTCAGTAGCACACTGTTTAAGGACTTTTCTGACATGATCAACCCTCTGCAAGAAGCAATGCAAATACAGTCTGATAGAATACTCCACTTGGAAACTAAAATTGCGGATTTGAACATGGCCCATAATGAAGTAGTGGACGCATATACAGACCAAGAAAATGAACTGCACCATCTCCAGAATAAACTAGCTGATCTCGAAGATAGCTCAAGATGAAATAATATAAAATTTAGAGGGATCCCGGAATCTGTCCAACCCAACGAGCTAACAAATTTCATCCAGCGCCTAATGAAATCACTAGTTCCTAAGCTTAATGACATAGAGCTGTGCGTTGACATGGCCCACCGTATCCCCAAGCCTAAGTTCCTACCAGACACCGCGCCCAGGGATACACTGGCAAGGATCCATTACTACCACGCCAAAGAGCGCGTCATGACGGCAGACAAAGATAACCCAATGGTACCAGATGAATTTCAAAACATATCGCTCTTTACCGACATCTCTCAACAAACGGCGCTAAACAGGAAAAATTTACAGCCACTCACGAAAATTCTCCATAACAACAAAATTGTCTATCACTGGGGATTCCCAACAAAATTACTTGTAACGTGGAATCGGAAAACATACCCAATGTAGAGCATTGAGAGAGAAATTCAGCTATTCAAGGAATGCCAACTGATACCAGCGGATATGCAACACCAGGTACCACCTAGCCTTGAACACATTCAACCGGAATGGTCCTGAAAAAACTGACCAACTCTGTTAGCTTTCCTCTCACCTTAAATCTTCAGTCACTACACGAGGCCCGGAGCCACAACCTCTATTGTCCCACATAATACTACCAGTAGTTTATTGGTCAAGGTACCTACCCTTGTAAACCCCCAGCAGCCAAGCTGCACATCCAGCCTGCGTTATACCAGGCTTTTTTTATACAAGGTTTCTAAACACCTGTTTTGCATGTTTTGTGTGTTTTGTTTTCCCACCTCTCTTTCTAGTCCAGACATCTTCTACACAGAATCTTTGAGCATACAGCATGATCTACCCTATGCAAGTGCTAACGGGGACACCTGAGCCAGGAATACCTTGGATGCAATGGCAACGGTCTCACAATGGAAAAAACCTCCCTTGGAGCTAAGTCATAAAGAACCAGTTACTACTTCCGGTTCCGGCGCCTAATGGGAAGGAGGTGAGCAGAGACAGCTCCCACCACCAGCTCCCCTAAATCTGCCTTAAACACCGGCTACACCTCGAAACACACCACCCTACCCCTTTGCCAGACCGGGGAGACCCACATGGATCGCTTTGTAGAGCGATCATACGCCCGGGCACTCACCGCCACGATTCCGGGAACGGGAGACAAGGCCGCGTCCACAGCTAATATGGCGGCTGGTCAAGGGATCACGATTGTTCCACAGGCTCCGAACAAACTTTCTCCGAACGAACTTTCCCCGAACGAACTTTCTCCGGTGCCCACTCCCTCGGATGCAGATCCGGCCACTCCTGCCAGCATAGCTCAGGCGGTGGTGGCCCTCCTCACCCCTACTCTGACAGCTAAGGTGGATGCAGCAGTGCAGAAAGGCCTGGAACAACTCCACCTGGAGCTGAAGAATCAAGGCCAATGAATCACCCAGACAGAGGAGAGAATTTCTCTATTAGAAGACGAAGCTGCTGCATGCGCAGCAACACTCGCACGCCTCTCTACCTCTCATAAAGACATATGGCAAAAATTGGACGATTTAGAAAATCGCTCACGAAGAAACAATATATGAGTGATTGGACTCCCTGAATTGATATCCAATCCACAACTCCACACGATGTGCTCTAAAATAATACCAGAGCAACTAGGTCTGCGAACGCCATGCACAGTGGAGCGAGCACACCGAATAGGACATTTCGTGGAAGCCCCGCCACGTTATAGTTAAATACCTCAACTACGCAGACAAAAATGCGATTATGCAAAAATTTCGCAGATCTCGCTCACTCATGGTCGATGGCGCGAAACTCTTGCTTTTTGCCGATTACTCTATTGAAGTAATGAAGCAGCGCAAAGCCTATTCTGCAATATGCACAACTCTACACGACCAGCAACTCAAATTCACTCTCGCATATCCTGCGATTCTACGCGTTCATCTGCAATCGGGAGAACACCTCACATTCCATACCCCAGAGGAAGCGGATAGCTACTTAAACGAATCACTCAACCCTGACATGGATCAAAGCCCTGCCCCGGAAGGTCCCTCATCCTCAACAGCTTCCCAACGACCACAGCAAGCGGGCAAGTATGGATCTCCAGCTAAACCACCATATAAACGCAGCCGTGCTAACCCAAGGGATGAACACCCTGGAATCTGCTGAGATCTACATATACGGACTCAATCTGTTCACCTAAAGGATGGGAAGTATAACTCCCCCTTTTGTTTTTCTTTCCTTCCTTGTACCTTCCTCCCCTTGATTGATGAGCATTTACCTACCGCTGGTTAAAAAACCCAGTTCTTGCCATTCAAAGGCTCACATGGGTTCCGTGGAAGGACATTAGGCCTTACCACATTGACGACATTGTCAACCATGGACCATACAGGCAATGGTCCTCTTCCAGCCTTTCTAATTGTTTTGGCACTGTTAATGTGCCCTTTATTACCCATATGTTAACATACTGTTTGTTCTAACCTTTTCTTGGTAGCAACGGGAGTAGCCGGCCCCCCCTCCCCCTAGGAGCACTCTTTTCAATTGATAAACCCCCTGCAAATCAAGCATATTTAAGCCGGGTCTCTACCGGAATCAAGGGCTGCGCGTCCTTCCTAACCTCCCCATCCCCCCTCTCAACCCATCTTCCCCCCTTTATACCCCATCTTCCCCGAGGTATGAACTACGGCTCCTCGGGAGACGGAATGGCTGGCTGCACCACTGCTCTATGTAATAGTTGGTTCCCGTTAGGAAAAAAAGTGAAGTTGTGTTCCATTTTTGGATTCCCCCCTACCCCCCATTTCCTCTACAGCGACGAGGTTACCTAATGTGCCTTAATTGTATATACCTTGCTTATATTGTTATACCCTTAGCCTCAGATATAAAGCGGTATTTTGGTGATCCCCTGACGGAAGGACACCTTGGCCAAATAGGGTTAGTTCCCTGCCGACCATTCATTCTACAATCATTGAACCAAAAATGGCTTCCTGTCCTAACGGGGATCACTTGAAGATCGTATCCTGGAACGTCAAGGGACTATGCTCCCCAAGTAAGCGCATGATGGTGCTTAGGCACTTAAAATGCTTGAGGGCAGATGTGGCTCTCCTACAGGAGACCCACCTGTACATAGATGACCTACCTAGGTTACGTAAGCTATGGGTAGGCGATGTACATGGTTCAGCAGCAGTGGGTCGTAAAGCTGGAGTAGTCATTTTACTACATAAATCGCTCAGACACACGCTGAGAAAGGTCCACACCGACGATTTCGGTCGTAAAATCACACTCCACCTCAAGCTGGCACATAAAGAGATAGCAATTACTAATATTTATGCTCCTAACTCTTCAGACACTACATTTTTCCTGGAGTTGACCTCATGGGTAATGGCAGCCCCAGAATCCCTCCACCTGATAGGTGGGGACTTCAACTCCGTCATGCTCACTTCAGAGGACAGGTCTCAACTACGCTTACAAATACGACCCAAAGCTAGAGAGGAATCTCATACCTTGACGCCCTTAGCGCAGATGATGGACTCAATTAAGTTTACTGATTTCTGGCGCCTACCACACCCTACAGATCGTGAATACACTTTTTTCTCCCCTCCCCATAAATCTTTCTCCCGAATTGATTACTTTTTCACCTCTTTGGACATGACATACATAGCACGCAAAGCTGAAATCCACGACTCGAGAATTTCGGATCATAGCCCGATCTCGATTCATATATTGGGGACCAAACCATCCACCTCCCCGCCCATCTGGCGGTTTCCATCGTACCTAAAGGACAGTGACGATTTTAAACACATGCTTTACACATCCTGGGATGAATATACCTCCACAAATAAGGAACATATCACAGACCCAAACTTATTTTGGGACGCGGGCAAAGCATTCCTAAGGGGTAAAATCATTTCATTCACAGCCCAATACAAAAAGCACGCTAGGCAACAATACAACAAAGCCAGTGAGAAGCTGCGTAATGCCCACCAAACTCTCTCCCTCAATAGAACCGCGGAAAACATACAGACCTGGCAAAGCGCAAAACAAGAATTTGATACTTGGGCAGAGCGCCAAGAGGCCACCAAGTCAGCATTCACAGCCGTTCACTTTGGTAGATATGGCAACAAAGCGGGCAAATTATTGGCAAAACTATGCTCACCCCCTAGACGCCCAACGTTTATTTCGGCCCTGAAAGACGATTCGGGTGACATTACATATTCTCCCCCAAGAATCTGTAAACTACTGACAGACTACTACACAAACCTCTATGCAGCAGATCCCACTGACTCACTAACAGCACAAAACTTTCTAGACAAGATCCCTCTACCCAGATTGGATCCCGCCCAGACCACAATGCTCAGTGCCCCCATTACACACGAGGACATTCTAACGACTATAAAATCACTAGCGGCGAATAAAGCCCCGGGCCCGGACGGCTATACAGGAGAATTTTATAAAATTACAAAAGACTTTATTCCGGACCCCCTTAAACTTGTATTTAACGCTATGTGGGAAGGAGGAACATATCTCCCGTCAGGAACACAGGCCCATATAAAACTAATACCTAAATCAGGAAAAGATCCCTTACACCCGGGTTCCTATTGTCCAATCTCACTGATTAATGTGGATGTTGAGATCCTATCCAAAATCATTGCTGCCAGACTAGCTACAATTTTACCCGACATATTACACCCAGCCCAGGCAGGCTTTGTCACTGGACGCTCTGCTACCCTGAACAGCAGGAAAGTGTTGCTCGCTCTAGATTACGCAAACAACCACCCAGACCAAGACATCATAATCCTGTCGCTTGATGCAGAAAAAGCATTCGACAACATTTGCTTTTCCTGGTTGTTCAGGGTGATGGAGACGTTTGGACTCCCAAAAAAGGTCATCCTGTTTGTAAGACAAATGTACGCCTCCCCTTCCGCAAAACTAGTCACACCAGACTTCATGTCCAACACTATCCCTCTACAAAAGGGAACACGACAGGGCTGCCCCCTGTCCCCTCTCCTCTTTAACTTAGCTATAGAACCTCTTTCCCGACTACTCAACTCTCAGACAGGCATAAGCGGCATCCCAATAGGCAATCAAATTATGCGATCCGCTCTATTTGTGGATGACATACTATTGTTCTCCACATCACCAGAATCAGACTTCCCCAAACTTAAAGAGATTTTCACAACATTCAGACTCTGCGCAGGGTTCAAAATTAACTTTGATAAAAGCCAAGCTCTAGCACTTCAACCCCACCTGGCAGACAGGTGGAAATCGACTTCTCCTTTTACCCAAGCTCAGCATCACATAACCTACCTAGGTATCCGCATTGGACGACACCCTTCCTCTCTATATACTCTTAATTACCCACCTCTCATTGCAAAAATTATTAAAGAGTTAGAAACATGGGCAGTCCTTCCCCTCTCGTTTTTCGGCAGATGCCACCTTTTTAAAATGGTATCGTTTGCGCGCCTGCTTTACCCTATGCAAACGATACCCCTTTTGCTGAAACATGCTGACATACAAAAAATCAATAAAGCCCTTGCATCTTTCTTGTGGAAGAACAAAAAGTCACAAATTGCTCTACACAAGCTATGTCTCCCCAGGGAAGAAGGAGGGGCAGGACTGCCCAATATACGACTTTATAAGATCGAAAAGTGCACAGAGGTGGGGGGCCAATTCCATGGAAAAGCTTTTATAGTATTCGTTAGTGAACCCATCCTCCTCTGAAATGTTGTGCTTTGGAAGGCTTGATATGACTGCTACAATCTCTTGGGTAGTGATGGGTTTGGATATAGAGAGGAGCTCTCTTTCTGGGATTTTTGGGAGTTTAACTTTGTTCAGGAAGGTTTTAATAGAGTCTAGAGTGGGTTGTGGCATGGAGGAGTCATTTTCTAGGCCATATAAGGATTGGTAGTAATCAGCAAAAGCATTGGCTATATCCTTCAAGTTAAATACTCCTGTTGGGTACTATATTTGTTTGGAGATTGCATATTGAAAAACTAACCCTTTCTCCAATAATACGCTTAATATTGCATATTTACTTTCATCTGGCACTTTTAGCCGATTTGCGCTTTGCAACCACCTGAATTTATTGCACCTTATTATTTTGAACATGTTGCAGCATATGCGCATTAGCAAGCAGCACGAATAACAATACCGTTTTCACACCACTAGGCACTTTAGACTAATTGCATGTATTTATTATTTAACACGGGTCATTTTAATCATGTATTAGCTCTTTTATGCACTACAGCACTTTTTGGTTCATTTTGCACAGTTTACATATCACATTGATACAATTGGCAGCGCCAGTCCACCATATTTATTCATTTTTTCCCTTATTAAGCACCCTCTAGTGTCTCAGTGGGGGCAGCAGCCGAACTTAGAAAAATAAAAGATCCACCAACACACCACTGCTCCACTTTTTATTCCACGTATTATTAATCTTAGCCCTTTGCACAGTATCAACTTTTCTTTATTTTCTCACATCTCATGTCTTGATGCCCTGAAATGTCAGGAAAGTAGAAATATCCCCCAAATGACCCCTTTTTGAAAAGTAGACAGTCCAAGGTATGTAAGAGGTATGGCGAGTTTTTTGAAGCTGTAATTTTTTCCCACAATTCTTGGGAAAATTAAGAAATTATTATTATTATTATTATTTTACACAAAATTGTCATAACAAGAAGTTATTTCTCACACACAGCATATGCATACTTCCAATTACACCTCAAAATACATTCTGCTACTCTTCCCGAGTATGGCGATATCACGTGTGAGACTTTTTCACAGACTGCCCTTATAGAGAGGTCCAACATGCTGGGAGCACAGTCAGGCATTTTAGGAGCATAAATTACACATCTAATTTTCTAACGACCTATTACATTTTTGAAGGCCATGGAGCACCAGGACAATGGAATTACCCACAACGTGACCCCATTTTGGAAAGCAAACACCCCAATGTATATTCTATGAGGTGTTATGAGTCTTTTGAACAGTTCATTTTTTTCCACAAGTCTTGGGGAAAAGTGGAAAGAAAATGAAAACATATATATATTTTTTTACACAAAGTATTCAGTTTATAAGATCTTTCTAACACAAAACATGTACATAGCAAAAATTACCCCCAAAATACATTCTGGTACTCATCCTGAGTATGGCGATACCACATGTGTGAGACTTTAACACAGCCTGGTCACATACAGAGGTGAAGCATTGAAGTAGTATCTTCAGGGGTTCTAGGAGCATAAATTACATCTACATCTAATTTAATTCCTACCTATCACACTTTTGAAGGTTCTGGAGCACCAGGACAGTGGAATTACCCACAAAATGACCTTATTTTGAAAAGAAAACACCCCAATGTATCTTTAATAAGGCAGGGGCTGGTGATAGGTACTTGGCTACTTTGATGGGCTGGTGACAGGTACTCGGGTACTCTGATGGGCTGATGACAGGTACTCAGCTACTCTGATGGGCTGGTGACAGATACTCGGCTACTCTGATGGGTTGGTGACAGGTACTCAGGTGCTTTGATGGGCTGGTGACAGGTACTTGGATACTCTGATGAGCTGGTGACAGGTACTCGGGTACTCTGATGGGCTGGTGATAGGTACTTGGGTATTCTGAGGGGCTGGGGACAAGTACTCGGGTACTCAGCTGAGCGGTGACAGGTACTTTGATGGGCTGATGACAGGTACTTTGATGGGCTGGTGACAGGTACTCTTTATTACCGGCTGAGCAATCAGTGTGCTCGGTGTATACTGTACGTGGTAACGAGCTGTTACCGCAAAGTCCTCCTCACACACTGATCGAGGAGAACCCGGTAAAAGCTTGTTAATGCTGTTTGTTTACATTCTGTGACTGGCTGTGATTGGATGCAGCGGGTCACATGGTAAAGAGACTTTTTTTATTGGCCCTTTACACTGATCAGGGATGGGCTGTGTCCGAAGGACATGCCTCATTCCCAATTGCCATGAAGGGGGCCCCTGGGGACCAGCAGGAGCAGCGATAATGGGAGGACGTCATATGACATCCACCCAAGATGGGAGAGCACCCTTGCTGGCGTTATTTTACTATGGGTCGGTAAGGAAGTGGTTAACTAACAATTGAGCGGTCATGTGACACTGTACCCAAATAAAATTTTGGTATTTTTTCCCACAAATAGAGCTTTCTTTCTTTTCGTGGTATTTGATTACCTCTGCGGTTTTTATTTTTTGCCCTATAAACAAAAAAAAACCTTCAATTTTGAAAAAAAAAACAATATTTGCTTTCTTTTACAAAATATACCCTATAAAAAAAGTTAAATTTCTTCATCAATTTAGGCCAATATGTATTCTGCTACACATTTTTGGTAAAAAAATCCCAATAAGCATATATTGATTGGTTTTAGCAAAAGTTATAGCATCTATACTATGGGATATTTTTTTTACTTGTAATGGCGGTGATCAGTGACTTATAGTGGGACACCTCTAACTGACACTTTTGACACTTTTTGGGATTAGTGACACTAATACAGTGATCAGTGCTTAAAAATATGCACTGCCATTGTACTAATGACACTGGCAGAGAAGTGGTTAACATCAGGGGTGATCAAAGGGTTAACTGTGTGCCTAGGTTGGGCTTACTCTGGGGGAGGTACTTTGACTTGGGGAAGGCAAAGATCTGTGTTCCTGCTTTGCAGAAACACAATATCAATGCCTTTCCTTTTGACAGAATGACAATCTTCCAATATTTATATAGGCAGATTATCATTCTGCCTGTGCCCTGTGCAGTCAGCGGGTGCCGGTGGACATAGAGTCTGCAGTACCCGCTGCTGGGCTCCCGCTATGTATAATCACAATGGGAGTGGGTCCCCAGCAGCACACCCCACATTCGGAAGTATTACATCACATAATAGGCAGTATATCTGCAGTGGCCGGTCGTTAATCTTTCTTATTCAAGTGAACAATAGAAGTTTAATTCTGATTGGTAGATGTGGGAGCATTTCAGTAAACAATGCATAATTTAAGTAAACTTAAATATATACTAATATATTGCACCAATTTTTACATAAACGATAAACACAAATGTAGACTGAAAATAATGTTACAAGAAAAAAACCTATAATAAGGAAATTCAACATTAAAAACAATTTAATTAGCTATACACTGGAGCAACGTTACTGTTCACAAAGTTTTCAAAGACATTTTCAACTCAGTGATTTGAATTGACAGGTGAACTTAAACAGATGAGAATTAAACAAAGACCATTAGTAAAGAATTACACTAGGGCATTTGACAATAATACCATGTGACATAGTTTATATGACAGTTTTTGCTATTTACCTAATTAAAAATGTAAACTAGGTAAGATCGGTAATGATTGATTTAACCAGTGCATTCTGCAAATGAAAAGGCAGGTGATCATTTGAATGTCTAAATTTTTCTGACACCAAAGACTTTGAGTAAAAAAATAGAATAAAGAAAACCTTGTAGATAGGCTTTTTTTCTAATTAAAGCATTGCATACTGATTCAAAACAAGCATTTCCAGCATCAGCCTGAACATGTGTGACATTGTGTGACATGAGTGTAATACAATAAAGAAATAAGCAAAATTCACAAAGCTATACTTTTTCATCCTAACCTATCATACCCATACCTCCACGGTCAGCTTTCCTATCATTTAAGAGAACATAAATCAGCGATGGCTGGTCAATAGGGGGGCGCCTGGGCACTGCCTCCCCACTGAGAATGAAGGAAAAAAATACATTTAAAAAGTCTGCCCGATCCCCTAAAGGTGGTGCCGGTATAGTGATTTCATTTTTTTTTCTTCGGCTCCTTAATAGTGAGCCTATTGGTCAGTCCTAAAAGTGGGGCACATACCTACACTGATTGGCTGCCCTGAGAACTGGACTTCCAGTGATTGGCTATGTCACAGTGCAGTGGGCGTGGGCGGGACTGTGGTGGATGTGCTGCTGGGTGTGGTGACTCCATGCAGGTGCAGCACTTCGCCGGGTTCCCCTCCATCCGTCCTCCTCGCAGTTGCAGATGAGTGCACCTGCTACTGCCAGTGCCAGGCCAGGTGACTCTCTCCCCTCCTGCCTGTCTGAGTACGAAGTGTCTGCCAGTGCCAGCCAGACCACCAGTGACTGACTCCCACCACTCCAGTCATCTCTAGAGTTGAGCGAACCTCTGGAAGTTCGGGTTCTGCTGGTCCGTCCGAACTTCGGGACAAAGTCCGGGTCCGGGTCCGGACGGAACCCGAACGATTGCACGGACAATGAACCCCATTGAAATCAATGGGGACCCAAACTTTTAGGCACAAAAATGGCTGTAACAAAGTCCTGGAAAGCCCTAGAGGGCTGCAAAAGGAAGTAAAATGGGGGTAAGGGTAGGGCAAGTGCCCTACAAAAAAATGGGGACAGGGAAATAACTTTAAATATTTTTAAAAAAATAAAAACATAAAAAAAGCAAAAATGGAGGTGAATGTGGATCATCTTCAAACTGTGTCTGAAAATTATTAATTAACGGTAGAAGCCATATAACTGTTCTAAAAATCATCTTCAAACTAGGGCAAGTGCCCTACAAATAAATGGGGATAGGGAAAAT
>BLSH010116691.1:321009-338756 GCA_018402905.1 Glandirana rugosa
CGACGTCAGTGTACGAGGAACCCAATCACATCCTTTTCCTTCGACTTTCGAACTCCCTGTCTAAACTCTGTAAAATTCTGGTCTAGGACGTAGCTCCAACTCTAAGCAGCGGTATTTGAAATCTCAAATTCCCCCAACAATCTGATTGTTGTGTACGAACGTACAATCGTTTCGTTGGACAGAGTTTAATCTGCAAATCTCCAATTCTAAGCAGCGGTATTTGAAATCTCAAATTCCCCCAACAATCTGATCGCTGAGCACGATCGTAGCGATCGTTGTTCTATGCAGAGCTTGATCTGCAACTCAAAGCAGCGGTAGGTGAAATCTCTAATTTCTGCTATCTGTCCTCAGAGCAACAGCACAGACAGCAGTAGTAAAGTAATCTATCTCAGGATGCAGGATCTGGTCTTAAAATGTCTCAAATCTGTCCCTCAAGCTTTCAGCTTCCTTTTCCTACACTAACCCAAGGAGCATGTGACTGCAGCACTGTGACTCCAGCTTATAAAAAGGCTGGGTCACATATTGCACTGGCCAATTACAGCCATGCCATTAGTAGGCATGGCTGTGATGGCTTCTAAGGGCAAACCAGTGAAACGCTTGTTGATTGGCTGCCCTGCAGCTTCTCAACACGTGGAGTAAAATAGCAGAACCCCGGACCGAACCCGAATGATTTTTGAAATGTCCGGGTCCGGGTCCGTGCCACGGACACCCGAAAGTTCGGTACGGACCCGAACGTTACAGTCCGGGTTCGCTCAACACTAGTCATCTCCTCATCTGAAAACAGTCCATCTGTCTTAGCCAGCCTGGAGCCGCGGCCAGCCGACCATAAGTCTGAAGCCAAGCCTTGAAGCATGCCAGGTACTCTTATACCAACCACTGTATACTGTGTTACTGGCTGAATATACCCCTACCTGTGATGCGCTGTATACTGTGTACTGGCTATATACTGTGTGCTGGCTGAATATACTGTGTACTGGCTGAATATACCCCACCTGTGATGCTGAGCTGTATACTGTGTACTGGCTGAAAATACCCCACCTGTGATGCTGAGCTGTATACTGTGTACTGGCTGAATATACCCCACCTGTGATGCTGAGCTGTATACTGTGTACTGGCTGAATATATCCCTACCTGTGATGCTGAGCTGTACACTGTGTTACTGGCTGCAATATACCCCACCTGTGATGCTAAGCTATATACTGTGTTACTACCTGCAATATACCCCTACCTGTGATGCTGAGCTGTATTGTGTGTTACTGGCTGCAATATACCCCACCTGTGATGCTGAGCTGTATACTGTGTACTGGCTGAATATACCCCTACCTGTGATGCTGAGCTGTATACTGTGTACTGGCTGAATATACCCCACCTGTGATGCTGAACTGTATACTGTGTACTGGCTGAACATATCCCTACCTGTGATGCTGAGCTGTATACTGTGTCACTGGCTGAAATATACCCCACCTGTGATGCTAAGCTATATACTGTGTTACTACCTGCAATATACCCCTACCTGTGATTCTGAGCTGTATTCAGTGTTACTGGCTGCAATATACCCCACCTGTGATGCTGAGCTGTATACTGTGTACTGGGTGAATATACTACCACCTGTGATGCTGAGCTGTATACTGTGTACTGGCTGAATATACCCCACCTGTGATGCTAATCTGTATACTGTGTTACTGGCTGCAATATACCCCTACCTGTGATGCTGAGCTGTATACTGTGTTACTGGCTGCAATATACCCCACCTGTGTTGCTGAGCTGTATACTGTGTACTGGCTGAATATACCCCTACCTGTGATGCTGAGTTGTATACTGTGTTACTGGCTGCAATATACCCCACCTGTAATGCTGAGCTCTATACTGTGTTACTGGCTGCAATATACCCCACCTGTGATGCTGAGCTGCATACTGTGTTACTGGCTGAAATATACCTCTACCTGTGACGCTGAGCTGTATACTGTGTCCTGTGATGCCAAGCTGTATACTCCTGATACAATATGTGGAATACAGGGTATGAAGTGGGTGGATTCTATATGGGATGGTGCTTACAAGAAGTAGGAGGAGTCAAAAAGGAAGGGTGGGATCTGCTGCCCCACATCCTAAAAATTCACCAGTCGCCACTGACATAAATCCTAAAAAAATCTGTCAGCAGCACCAGGCTCCTGACATCTGAATACAGGATCTGAGCTACTGAATGTGCATACTACTGTTCAGAGATGAAGACGGTACCCATTTCAGCAGGATCAGGGTCTCTGAACAGGTTTGAAACTGGAGCCATGTGTGGGTGTTTCTCACAAAACAGGCTACTGAGCCAGACTGATGTCTGAGGATTTTGTGAGTGAACATTAATATTTTATGTCCAAACAGACCATTTTTTCAGAGCTAAGCAGGTAGGAGCCTGTATGTGATCAGATAATAGGTCCAGCTTGGTGACTGAAGGAACCAGCTAAGCAGTAGAGATGGGCCAAATGATAAACAGATATATGTGTACTCTGTTTGACAGATATAAAGAAAGCATCGGTAGTCCTCCTATTTTGTGAATTCCTAGCACTATGTGAACTCTGGTAGTCCCAGAATGTACAATGTTTTCTTGTTACTTTTCCATTTTTGTAGTTCCCATCTATGTTCTACTAGTCAGGCATATTGTGATTGGAACGTATCGCATGTATTTCTTGTGAAAATCTCAATAAAATTATTTATACTGTGTACTGGCTGAATATACCCCACCTGTCATGCTGAGCTGTATACCGTGTACTGGCTGAATATACTACCACCTGTGATGCTGAGCTGTATACCGTGTACTGGCTGAATATACTACCACCTGTGATGCTGAGCTGTATACTGTGTACTGGCTGAATACACCCCACCTGTGATACTGAGCTGTATACTGTGTACTGGCTGAATATACCCCACCTGTGATGCTGAGCAGTATACTGTGTACTGGCTGAATATACCCCACCTGTGATGCTGAGCAGTATACTGTGTACTGGCTGAATATACCCCACCTGTGATGCTGAGCTGTATACTGTGTACTGGCTGAATATAATACCACCTGTGACGCTGAGCTGCATACTGTGTACTGGCTGAATATACTACCACGTGTGATGCTGAGCTGTATACTGTGTACTGGCTGCAATATACCCCACCTGTGATGCTAAGCTGTATACTGTGTTACTGACTGCAATATACCCCTACCTGTGATGCTGAGCTGTATACTGTGTTACTGGCTGAAATATACCCCTACCTGTGATGCTGAGCTGTATACTGTTTACTGGCTGAATATACCCCTACCTGTGATGCTGAGCTGTATACTGTGTTACTGGCTGCCATATACCCCACCTGTGATGCTGAGCTGTATACTGTGTTACTGGCTGCAATATACCCCACCTGTGATGCTGAGCTGCATACTGTGTTACTGGCTGAATATACCCCACCTGTGATGCTGAGCTGTATACTGTGTACTGGCTGAATATACTACCACCTGTGATGCTGAGCTGTATACTGTGTACTGGCTGAATATATCCCTACCCGTGATGCTGAGCTGTATACTGTGTATTGGCTGAATATATCCCTACCTGTGATGCTGAGCTGTATACTGTGTACTGCCTGAATATACCCCACCCGTGATGCTGAGCTGTATACTGTGTACTGGCTGAATATATCCCTACCTGTGATGCTGAGCTGTATACTGTGTACTGGCTGAATATACCCCACCTGTGATGCTAAGCTATATACTGTGTTACTGGTTGCAATATACCCCTACCTGTGATGCTGAGCTGTATAATGTGTTACTGGCTGCAATATACCCCACCTGTGATGCTGAGCTTATACTGTATACTGTGTACTGGCTGAATATACCCCTACCTGTGATGCTGAGCTGTATACTGTGTTACTGGCTGCAATATACCCCACCTGTGATGCTGAGCTGTATACTGTGTTACTGGCTGCAATATACCCCACCTGTGATGCGGAGCTGCATACTAAGCAGTAGAGATGGGCTGAATGATAAACAGATATATGTGTGCACTGTTTGATAGATATACCGAAAGCATCGGTAGTCCTCCTATTTTGTTAATTCCTAGCACTATGTGAACTCTGGTAGTCCTAGAATGTACAATGTTTTCTTGTTACTTTGCCATTTTTGTAGTTTCCATCTATGTTCTACTAGTCAGGCATATTGTGATTGGAACGTATCACATACATTTCTTGTGAAAATCTCAATAAAATGATTTATACAAAAAAAAAGAAACGGGCCGAATGACCCCCTGTTCGGTTCGCGGCAGAACTTTAGAACATTGCAAAAGTTTGGAATCTAAAAATCGGAAACCCCATTGAAGTCTATGGGACTCATAATGGAAAATTCAAAAGTGCCCATTTTAAAGGGTTGTATGCATGCAAGTAATTGGGCATACAGTGGTTATGGGGTCTGGGTACTGCCCTGGAGGAAATGTATCAATGAAAAAAAATGTTGATAAAAAACATCATTTTTAAATGAGCAGTGATTTACTGATGCTTAAAGTGAAATCATCAAAATGAGAAATAACAATAAAAATGAAAAATCCCTTTAAATATAGTGCCTGGGGGTCTCCTTAGTCTGCCTGTAATGTGGCACATCTGTACCATGTATAGAGCCTGCTGCAGCAATTAGAGATGGGCGAATGGTTTGGCCCGAGCATAAGTTTGGGCCGAACTTTCGTTGCTGGGGCGTATGGTGAACAGCCAAACAAATGGGACATTCAACCATTTGTTCGGCCTCCCGAATGGACCGTGATGCATTGCAGCGCTGAACAGAGCATTGCATGCCCTGATTGGCTGAAGCAGTGAAAGCTTCAGCCAATCAGGGCACAGAGCACTGTCAGAGTCATGATCGGACACTGTCATCATGACTTTATCCAATCGTGGCTCATTCCCACTCCACAGTATAAAAGTATTCTTTCAATGGTAGCCATTTTCAGTGTGATTTTGGCGTGGAGAGTGATAGAACAGGGCTCTGTTCAGTGCCATTAGTTAGTTAGTGTGCTATACTGTGATATTGTGCTTCAATTGTCAGTGTAGAATATTAGTTTAGTTTCAGTCTAGGGATAGTGTAGTGAGGAGGATGATCATTCAGCTTTGCATAGTGAGCAGCTAGAGTAGGGACAGCTCAGATAGTTTCACTGTAGTGTAGTGAGACTGTGGCATTCATACATACATTAGTGTATAGCTAGAGTAGGGACACTTCAGATAGTGTCAGTGTAGTGAAGGTTGAACACCGTAAATTTGATTGCGTTACTGCAAGTTTAACGCCTTATATTTCTGTATGCATTACTGCAAATTTAGCACCATTTACTTCTGTGTGCGTTACTGTCAGTTTAACGCCATATAGTTCTGTGTGCGTTACTGCCAGTTTAACGCCATATAGTTTTGTGCGCTACTGCATGTTTAATGCCATTTACTTCTGTGTGCATTGCTGCAAGTTTAACGCCATATAGTTTTGTGTGCGTTACTGCCAGTTTAACGCCATATAGTTTTGTGTGCGTCACTGCCAGTTTAACGCCATATAGTTTTGTGTGCGTTACTGCAAGTTTAACACCATTTACTTCTGTGTGTGTTACTGCCAGGTTAACGCCATATAGTTCTGTGTATATTACTGCCAGTTTAAGTCCATATAGTTTTGTGTGTGTTACTGTCAATTTAACGCCATATAGTTTTGTGAGTTACTGCAAGTTTAGCGCCATTTACTTCTGTGTACATTGCTCCAAGTTTAACTCCATATATTTCTGTGTGCGTCACTGCAAGTTTAACACCATTTACTTCTGTGTGCGTTACTGCAAGTTTAAGTCCATATAGTTCTGTGCATCACTGTACCTTTAAAGCCATATAGTTCTGTGCGTGACTGTATGTTTGACTCATTATATTGCAGTATATAATAGTGTATCCATGGAGTGTGTCTGTGTAGTGTGAGTACTCAAATTAAAGTGCACCAAACACCACTTTACATTGATTAAAGTGCATCTACGTACAGATTTCCACTTCTTCTTTACACTTGCTAATAAGCACCACCCCCTCCCTCCCAACAATGTCTGGGAGGACAACAAGGAGAAACAGATGTTCCCTTGGCACTGTAAGGGGGCCAGCAACAAATGTGTACACAGGCAAAGGTGGACATGGTGGTCAGTCCTCAGGCAGGGCATCATTCCTGTTTAGTGAATTTACCCATGCTATCCAGCCACAGCATACAGTGGCTTACTAAACCTTCCTCATCCTCCTCATCCTCTGTCACGCAAGCAGAGACAAGTGTGCAGTCCCCTGCATTTGCCAGAGTGGATAAACCTGCCTCCTTGTCCACATCTATTTCTGCCATAGCCCCAACATCAGCCACTGCGGAGTCCCCTGAGTTATTTGACCATAGCACCAGTCACTTGCTCCTTGATGATTCCCAGCCATTACTGGATTCAGATGTTGGTTCTGAGGTTGAGGATGACAGGAACATGAGCCTAGAGAGAGGGGAGAACACTGGTAGACAAATTGGCATGTATGTTCCCCCAGCCACAGCATATTGTCAAGTTGTCTCCGGTGGTAATGATGATGTTGAAGATGGAGGAGATGGAGATGATGATGATTATGATGATGAGTTCACTGATGTGACTTGGGTGCCAGATAGAGCAGAGCAGGAAACTGAAGGGGAGGCGGCACAACCCCAAGGAGGCCGACATCAAGAAAGAGTAGAGAGCAGCCACCCTATTCCATCACATTCTGCAGCTGTTATCTCCCGTCCCACTTCCCAAAGCTAAGCTGTCTGGGCCTTTTTCAGCACATGTGTAGCAGATCGCACTGTTGCTATCTGCAAACTGTGTCTTAGGCCCATCAAACATGGCAAAAGCACTAGCCATTTGGGTACCACATACTTAACAAGACATTTAACATCCAACCACTCAGCCCGTTGGCAAGAACACCTAAAAGCCACACAACTCTTTCCCTCCTCCTCCTTACCCACTTCAGTCTGCCCCTGATATACCGAGTCATGACCTCTCAGCAGCCTCCACTGACAGGGATGATGGTATAGCACAGGATGACCCAGGTCCTAGCAGCACATCTGCCAGCAGCACACCACCAACTGTAGGATGTAGACTGTAGCCGGCAAATTTCTCTGCCCCATCTGCTGCAGTGAAAAAATATACAGTCCCTGCCACCCACATGCCCAGCATCTAAATGCAAGGCTCTCCAACTACTGCCTTTCAGCTTGGTGGATTCTGTCCACTTCCATGAATTCGCACAATGTGCTGTACCACAATGGCAGGTTCCAAGTTGCTACTACTTTTCGTGTCAGTCCATTTAATTTCTCTACCATCACGTGGAAGGGATTGTTCTGGCATCATTGGGCAAGGCAGTCAGCCGTGAAGTCCACCTTACTGATGACATGTGGTCCAGCAAGCATGATCAGGGATGATATATTTTCTTTCACAGCACACTGGGTAACGCTGCTTGCAACTCGGAAGGATGCAGGACAGGGCTCGGTGCTACAGCTTGTTGTGCCCCCACGTCTCCATACAGCTGGTAGTGATGATGCCAGACCTGTGAGCTCTACCCCCTCCTACTCCATTGCCACCTCCATGCCCCCCTCTGCAGAATTGTCCTATGAACATCAGGTACCCCCTAAGCGTTCAATGGGCTATTGCATGAGTCAGGCTAAAAGGTGCCATGCAGTGCTTCAGCTGGTGTGTCTAGGGGACAGGAACCACACCAGAGCAGAGATTCTTGCAGCTCTGCAGGGACAGGCCCAGAGGTGGTTCACACCATGCCAGCTGAAGCCAGGAATGGTGGTGTGCGATAATGGCTCAAACCACCAGTCCGCCCTTAGACAGGGAAAGTTGACACATGTGCCATGCCTCAATTTGGTGATGCAGTGTTTCCTAAATACGTACCCAGGATTGGAAGATGTGCTAAAGCTGGCCAGAAGAGTCTGTAGCCATTTCAGGCATCATACACAGCCAGTGCCCGGTTGGCTGAAATTCAGCGGGAATTCCACCTGCCCGTAAACTGCCTGATTTGTGACATGCCCACGAGGTGGAACTTGACTTTGGCAATGCTGCAGCGGCTATACATGCAGCAGAGGGCCATCAATGAGTACCTGTGTGAGTATGGCACAACGACAGGCTCAGGCCACTTCAGCTTTTTTTCCCCATGCCAATGGCTGATCATTAAGGATGCATGCACTGTAATGTCACCATCTGAGGAGGCCACAAGGATGGTGAGCCATGACAGTGCATGCATCAGTGACACAATCCCTGTTGTGTTCTTGTTGGAGCAGACTCTGTATGGCGTTATGGACAGGGCACTGGAGGCAGAGCAGCGGGAGGAAGAGGAGGACTTCCTTTCCTCTCAAGGCCCACTTTATCCAGACACTATCATTCCTATGTCACAGAACACACAGGAGGAGAGAGGGGAGGAGGATTCTGACAGTTTCGTAGGCTTCGAAGAAGAGGAAGACATGCGTCAATCTGTAAGTGATGGCTTTCCAACCCCTGGACCCTTAAGAGTAGTACGTGGCTGGGAGGAGGAAGTTCCAGATGCTGTCATCCATAGTGACCCCAAGGAGTCTGCTTCTCAAGCCTCTGCAAATTTGACGTGCATGGGTAACCTCATGCTTCAAAGCCTGCAAAAGGACGCAAGAATACATGGCATAAAGGAGAAGGATCATTATCATTTCTGGTTAGCAACCCTCCTTGACCACCATTATAAGGGGAAGGTGTCAGAACTCACCCCGTCCCCACAGAGAGTGCAGAAGATTAAATATCTTGAGGACACGTTAAACAGGTTTTTATTGAACATTTTTTACCTGACTCCAGTAGGTTACAGTATCGTGGAAAACATAGTTTTGAGTCTTTTGTTGATCAAGACAGGAGCTTTGGAGAAGACGTCTGCCTAAGTGATGCATTTCAGAATTTTTTTTAGTCCTCACCTCCCAGGGCTGTCAGCTTCCACATCCCATTGGCAGCGTCTGCATCACATGGTGGACGATTACCTCAGGGCCAAAACAAAGATGGAGAGAATTCCAGTTGACGATCCACTGGCTTACTGGGTCATGAGAATAGACCACTGGCCAGAACTTGCCCAGTATGCTATTGCGTTGTTGGGTTGCCCTGCATCCAGCATGCTTTCAGAACAGGCATTCAGTACTGCAGGAGGTTTTGTTGCTAATCATAGAATGCGTCTGACCATATACTCCGTGGACCTTTTGACTTTTATCAAAAACAATCAGTCCTGGATTACCAGCTATGAAGTCCCTGATGCCGATGTCACTGATTAAGCGTTTTTGGGATGTGGAATCTCTGCAGGACTTTGAGGCTGCCTAGCTTTGAGGGTGTTTAATTATTTCATCTGCAAGAATGTTTTTGGTATAGGTTTCATGGCTACAATTAATACCCAAAGAACAATTTTTCAGCACCTGTTTGACAGGTGCATATCATTGCAATTTTTTTTTGCCTTCATCAAGAACACCACAATAGGGATACAGTGGGAAGACGCCACCGAAAACAAAGACCAATTTTTCTGCACCTGTTTGACAGGTGCATATGATTGCAATCTTTTTTTACAGAAAAGCCAATTCTTGCCTTCATGAAGAGCACCTCTATAGGGTTATGATGTGAAAGCACCACCAACACCCAAAACCCAATTTTTCCACACCCTTTACTGCTATCCAAAGTCAAAATGACACCAGAATTTAGCCAAAAAAACTCTAATCTTGTTCCCAGTGCACTACACTGTGGCCTCATCATACACACTGGCTCCTCAGCTGTTGCTGCACAAAATAAAGGCAGCTTGCAGTGAAAATGTCATTTTTTTTGGCTTAATAAATGCTATTAGTCCTGCAGCAGCTTCTAGACATGGCACAGATCTGCCACTTTAAAGGTAGACTAAGGGGACCCACAGGCACTGTATTGGAAGGAACCTGGACCCCTATAACCATTGTATGCCCAGTTACTTGCATATAAGCTTTCAAAATGGACACTTTTGATTTTTGACATTTGGGTCCTATTGACTTTAATGGGGTTTCGTTTTTCGGGTCCGAACTTTCGCAATGTTCGAAAGTTCTGGTGCAAACTGAACAGGGGTCTGTTTGGCCCCCTCCCTAGCAGTGATAATGACATTTACAAAGCCCAAAAAATGACATTTTCCATTCAAACTCTTTATTTTATAAACAACGGCTTGGGGATCCAAATAGTATGATGAGGCTGCAATTTAGTGCACTCGGAACAAGATTAAAGATTTTTTGGACAAATTATTATTATCTCTTTCACTCACTTTGAATAGAAGTAGTAGGTGTTGAAAAAAAATGAGCTTTGGGTGTCTGTGTGTCAGGAACCATGAATCAGATCAAGACAGATGTGCAGTAGAATCACACTTTTTAATAAAAGGTAAAATTATATAAACAGAGTAAATGTGATCAAAATATAGCCAGGGTTCAGTAACCAGAGCAGATAGTCAGAGCAAACCAGTGAAACAGGAGTCCAGAGATCAGCGAGGTCAAACAAACAGCATGCAGGGTCAGGAGCCAGGAGGAGAGTCAGCCGAGCAGGGTCTTGAACCCAGGAATCTGAAGGGAACATCAAACAGGCAAAGTCTTTCACAGGAAAACACAGCAGAAATTTCTCCAGAGATGTTGACCAAGGAATCTGCAATCTGATCCAGGCAGTTTATATAGCAGCAGAGCTGGCTTAACAAGGCAGGATATGATCATCAGTTGAGACAGAGTAGAAGCTGAGACTGGCAATGAACCCTCAGCTGAGCAACTTGCTCTGAGAAGGGAGAGCCGAGCCCAGTCCTGACACGGTGGTGCCTTTACACTGTAAGCCTATACCAGTACTCTTGATGAAAGCAAGTATTGTCTTGCTCTCAAAAAGTGAAATGATATGCACCTGTCAAACAGGTGCGGAAAAATTGGTTTTTGGGTGTCAGTGGTGTCTTCACACTGTTACCCTATACAGATACTCTTGATGAAAGCAAGAATTGGCCTTGTGGTCAAAAATTTAACCTTGTCAAACAGGTGTGAAAAAAAATTGTTCCTTGGGTTTTAATAGTACCCATGGAACCTACACCAAAAAAATTCTTCCAGATGAAATCAGCACCCACAATTCTAGGCAGCCTAAACAATCTTTCAGAGATCCAAAAAGCACTCAATCAGCAACATCAGCATCAGGGGCTTGATACCTGCTGCTAATCGAGGATCGATTCATTTTGATAAATGTCAGCCAGTCCACAGAGTCTTAGGACAGACACGCTCTGATATCTGTCACAGAACCTCTAGCAGCACTAAATGCCATTTCGGAAAGCAGGATACGGGGCAGCCCAGCAGCTCTATTGCATACTGGGCAAGTTCTGACCAGTGGTCTATTCTCATGACCCAGTAACCTAGTGGATCATCAACTGGAAAGCTCTCCGTAACTATTTTTGCCCCTAGATAATCTGCCACCATATGATGAAGATTCTGCCGATAGGATGTGGAATCTGACAGCCCTGAGCGCAGAGGATTAAATATTTTTGAAAGGCATCACCGAGGCAGTCCCCTTGACCAACAGAAGCCCCAAAACAATGTTTTCCATTGGAAAAGGCATTACATAAACTCCTCTTTAAGGTGTACTCAAGAGTTTTTATCTTCTGCTCCCTCTGTCTGGACAGGATGAGTTCCGAGACTTTCCCCTTGTAATGGTGGTCAAGGAGGGTTACCAACCAATAGTGATCCTTCACCTTGATGCCACATATTCTTGGGTCCTTTCGCAGGTTTCAAAGAATGAGAGAGACCCATGCACCGCCAGTTTACGGAGGCATGAGAAGCAGACTCCTCGGGGTCACTTAGAATTACAGTATCTGGAACTGCCTCCTACTAGCCACGTACTTCTCCAAGGGTTCTGGGGATGGAAAACCATCTGCTAAGGGTTGACGTATGTCTTGCTCTGCTTTAATGTCTCCAAAGCTGTCAGAATTCCCCCCCCCCCTCCTTCTCCTCCTCCCTCTCCTCTTGTGTGTTCTGTGGTGTAGAAAAAATGGTGTCTGTATAAAGCAGGCCTTGAGAGGAAAGGAAGTCCTCCTCTTCCCCCCGCTGTTCTGCCTCAAGTGCCTTGCCCATAATGCCATGCAGAGTCTGCTCCAGCAGGAACAGCATAGGGGTTGTGTCACTGATGCATGCATTGTCACAGCTCACCATCCTTGTGGCCTTCTCAAATGGTGACAGTACAGTACATGCATCCTTTATCAGCAGCCATTGGTGTGAGGAGAAAAAAACGAGCCGGCCTGAGCCTGTCATTGTGCCATACTCAGATACCCATTGACAGCCCTCTGCTGCATGTGCAGCCACTGCAGCAGTGTCAAACTCAAGTTCCACCTAATGGGCATGTCACAAATCAGGCGGTTTACGGGCAGGTGGAATTCCCGCTGAATTTCAGCCAACCGAGCACTGGCTGTGTATGACCGAATTAAATGGCTACAGACTCTTCTGGCCTTCTTCAAAAGATCTTCCAACAATGGGTACTTATCTAAAAAATGCTGCACCACCAAATTGAGGACATGTGCCAGGCATGGCACATGTGTCAACTTTCCCTGTCTAAAGGTGGACAGGAGGCTTGTGACATTATCACACACCACCATTTCTGGCTCCAGCTGGCATGGCATGAACCACCTCAGGCCTGCCTCTGCAGAGCTGACAGAATGTCTGCTCTGGTGTGGCTCCTGTGCCCTAGACCAGTGGTTCTCAACCCTGTCCTCAAGTACCCCCAACAGGCTGTGCTTGCAGGTTTTACTTTATCTTGCACAGGTGCTTTAAATCAAAGTCAAAGGCTTGGTATTTTGGACAGCTATTTTACCTAAGAGAAATTCCCAAAACATGGCCTTTTGGGGGTAGTTGAGGACAAGATGGAGTACCACTGCCCTAGACAGACCAGCTGAAGCACTGCATAACACCTTAGAGCCTGACTCATTGAATAGCCCCATGAAAGGGGCAGAATACACCAGACAGAAAGGCAGGAGTTGTAAAGTCAGCAACTTCGACAAGCTTGAATTTAAACACTGGGCATGTGGGTGGCAGTAGAATAGGAGAAATTGGAAAAAAAAATGACTTTGTAGGCACCAATGATAAAGACATTAACAAAATGTTATTTACAACAAATTAATTTAAAAAAATCAAATATAAAACCAGTTCTGTATGGGTCTACAATTGAATGTAGTCTCCAAACAAATTGGCCACAACAGTCATCAACACCTAAACAGTAATCCTGATGATAGTGACACAATCGTAAAATTATACAGTATAGTTTGCAGACAAAGCTCTACATATTTTGGGGGAAATCGTTTCTTCGGGAGCTTACAAATATTTTCTAAATAGAAATGGAGGAACATACAATGAGTATCTTAACAGTTTATTTATACATAAAACATTCCAGCCATATGCTATATACAAAGCACTATAGTAATAATACTGGGTCAGGGAACCTGTATTGCAACAAAATTGCTTGCAATTGTGAGCAATAGGCAGATGTGGGGACATGCCAGATAGAAAGACATATAAGGGGGTGTGGCCTGGCGCGGACAGCGGTTGACATCTTTGGAAGAGCTCCTAGATCACCTCACCCAAATCCAGCGGAATCCTCAGAAACCACAGCCCGGTGAAATTATCATCTGTCCCTGCACTGACACACTGCCCTGCTACCACCCTGGGTGAAAATCAGGTGGCTGGGGAAATGTCCGCGGTACTGGCTTAGACTAGCAGCACGCCCAGCTCCCCCGGCTGCGGCCTAACGGCTCCAACTAACCTACACCACCTATAATGCACATCCGGACGGAGTGTGCCTGGCCACCTATCATATCTATCGGGACACAACCTTCACTCAGAAACAGTGCCCATAAGGAACCCGCCAACATCCGGAATGGCAGCATCCCATACGTGAGACTGGGGCTTCAGTGCGGCCTACGTGGCCGCCATCTTGCTACTCCACAAACCTTTCCTCAAACCGCCCAGGGTCACAAAAACAGGCAATAGTAAGACCCACAGAGGCACATACCATACTGGCTAAAGGATAAGGTCTGTCAAGTACCCAAAATAGCCACCATTTCTCGCGAGACACTTCGAGGCCTGCATGCATCCATCTTGATGCACCTAACTTCTCCCTGAGGGCTCTTCCATACTGATTAAAACCTCCACTCAGTCCCCACTTCAGTGACTAGCCTACCTGCAAGGGCAATAAATACATAATACCTTTGCTCTGCACCGCTCAGAGATCACGTAGCCTTAACGCCAATGCACTATAATTACTTTATTCTGCAAAACATCTATACAGACTAAAACAAGCACATACGATGCAAAAAAGTCTCATCTTGCAAAAGGAAAGAATACCACCCACCGAAAAAACTCATTGAGTTTTTTCCCCACCCATGAGAAATGAGCCCCAAAGCGACAACTCCGACCCTGCGTCGGACAGATCCTACACAGATCTCCCTGACGCAACAGACACAGATCTACTCGGCTCTCAGGAAGCACCACAATGCCACCCTTTATCCCCAGCATCCTCAGCCAGCAGTAGTCCAGCTAAATCAAGAATGCACTTGGAAGCTGAACGACAAGACAGTCAACTAGCCATTGGTCAAGACCGCATCCTGGCTCACACAGCCCATCATTCCCCAATTGCTGACTTTCCTACAAATGGACAACCAGTCCTAGACACTACACTAAAAGAAATGTTTATGTCCTTCCAATCCTCAATGCACAACAACATACTGACTATGTTCCACAAATTCTCTATGGAGATGTGGCTCATAGGAAGGAGAGTGCACCACATTGAAAATCAAATGGGCACAATGACGGAAACAGTAAATGACCTAGTGGATGCCCACGAGAGCACCCGTGATGAACAACACTGAATGAAAGCCAAACTAGCCGACCTTAAGGACTGGTCCCTTCGCAACAATGTTAAGCTGAGAGGCGTTCCCGAAAGCGTTCTTCCTAATGACTAGCAAGGAAGCAAGGAAGCTTATAACCACACTTCTTCCTGACCTTACACCCATAGAGGTTACCATAGACCGCATACATCACCTACCTAAACCCCCTCATCTCCCTGAAGAAGTTCCATGAGACCTACTAATGAGGGTTCATTCTTTCAATACTAAAGACCAGCTATTGGCGAAAGCAAGGAACCTGGGCCAACTCCCAGCACCATATGCTCAAATCCAACTATACGCAGATCTCTCACAATACACCCACCAACTGAGGCGACAACAAAGCACCATCACCAAAGCCCTCAACAACCATAAAATACCCTATCAATGGGGCTTTCCCACAAAACTGATGGTAACCAAAAACGGATGTCGAGAATGGCATCAAAGCACTCCGACAATGGGGAATACTGCCAGAAGTCCCCAGACAGCCGCCACACAACCAAAGAGGCAACAAGTCTCTGACTTCATCCACTGCAAGATGACACGCTTAATATCTCAGCCTTCTCCTAATTAGGCGTTAACACTGTTCAGTTGAATCACACTTATACCTTCCAAACCAGTGCTCAGCAGTTGCTGCAACTTCCATGAACTCTACCCCCCAAACCTCTGGCAGCTTGTTAATACCCTGAATGCTGCTAAACCCTACTGTTTAACCTCCCCCTCTGCACTCAAGTTGATCTACAGACCCTGCATTACATGAAAGACTAACAACTGTTTTTGTTATTATTCTCTCTCTGTCAACTATCTCTACCTCCAACACCTAGATAACTTCCACCTGGACTACCGAATAGTCAAGCATATCATCCAAAGATCCTGCTGTTCAGAACTGGAAAACTACCTCTCCGCTACATCATCATATCCCCATCTGCATCTGTTAAGACCTACTACCGTGAGTAACTACCGTACGCACCTCTTATACCACTTCACTTACACTCACAATGCCGAAAATCCTCTCCCTAAATTCTAAAGGATTTAATCATCATGCCAAAAGGGCCTCACTATGGCACACAGCCAACTACTCCCATAGTGAAATTTTATGCGTACAGGAAACACATTTCAAAACCCGAGAAGAACCAAAATTCACCAATAGACACTTCCCACACATCTACAAAGCTTCTGGTCCCTGTAAGAAAAATGGCATCCTTTTAGCTATAAAGGACACGGTATCAGTAACCCTGCAAAATTCCTTGGTGGATTCAGAAAGCAGATATCTGGCTATAGACTGCACTTTAAACAACTCCAGATACACCATTGTGAACATTTATGCCCCTAACAACAGACAAATTAGATTATGAAACTTATCAAACTTATGAAAAAAACTAACAAATTTTGGTCAGGCCACCTCATTATGTGTGGTGACTTTACCATAATCCCAGACAGCCAAATTGATACCTCCTCAAATGCAACTAGACTACCCTCCCCAATGGGAAACTTTATAAGGAACAACAACCTATTTGACGTGTGGAGATGCCACCATACTACAGAATGAGACTACACTTTTTTCTCCCATTCACACAGCACCTATTCCCGTATTGACTACATCTTGGTAGACAAGTGGACACTACCCTACATATCAAACCCTCCAACTAGGGTTTGGAGAGCCAACGCTCACATTTTGCAATCTCCCACACATTCAGCAATACTACGAGAAAAACTAGAAGAATACTTAAAAATGAATTCAGGAACTGTGGCGGATCACTCCACCCTTTGGGGCATCCACAAGGCTTTCATCAGGGGGATCATCATCCAAATGGCAGCTAGAGAGAGGAGGAGAAGATCACAGCATCTAGACACCATTATAACCTCTATCAGAGACTTAGAAAACCAAAACCAATTGAACCCCAGTTCAGACTTAAAAGAACGATTACTTCACCTTAGACAGGAATTAAGAACAACCCTGCTTGAATTTTTTTAAAAAGGCCCAAAATAAATTTAGAGTTGAAAATGTCTTTATTGAAAACAGTAGGCACATTACATGTGTAAAGCGATGGGAGAGATAAGTCCACAGGTCCACTCGCCCATAGTAGGACTCAGGACTATAAGCAACACATCATTATAATTAAGAGAGACAAAGAAGAAAAACCCTACTATATCAGAAAAGAGCATTTTGAAATATAGAAACTTGGTGCCATATTGTTTTGATTGTGAAAAGAACTAAAAGACAGTGAAGTAAGAAGAGATGTAAGCATAGAGAGAAATGAGGAGAAAGATAAGCAATAGAAGATAGAAGGGGTAGAAAAAGAAAAAAGGGGGGAGGGTCTGCTGGAAGGTCTCAGCCCTGCAGGATTGCCCATCGCACCAATAGAGAACTTTCTATCCGTCCAATGTCGGGGCTTTAATATAAAAAATTTTTGGAAAAGTTGTGTCTAAAACCAGTTTTAATAAAGTGCAAAAGTGCTACTGTGTCTTCCTGTGTTTTTCAATATTCCATAAACTTAATAATAGAGGTATATGTAAAATAAAAAATAAATCTGTATGTGCAACTGTGCAATTGCATACACCTTACAACTTCCAAGAAATACCATTGAATCAACCTGAGTCTCATTAGTGGTGAGCTGTTATGTTTAAAAGTTCTGTGGGATTCAAAAGTTCATGTCTTTCCATATGCATAAAATACAGTTCATATATCACAAGTCCCAGGTATCCTTATTTTCTTCGTATAAATGAGTTGATATAATCTTCATACAATATAAAGTGTTCAGTGCTCATAGGTGGTTTCCTGTGCAAACTAATTCATAACACAATTGTGAGGCAGAAGTGTTGATCACGCGTGCTCC
>BLSH010116691.1:368656-379264 GCA_018402905.1 Glandirana rugosa
TCTCTACAAATTTTTTTTTTTCTTAACATTATTTATTCATAATTTTTTACTTAACATTTTTATTATTTTGCATTTTATTTTCTTGGTGACTGTGGCAGATGCAGGGGGGGTTTATTTTCTTTCGGAAGGGGGGGGCAGTGGAGGATGTCAGTAGGGCAGTGGATAGTGTCAGTAGTTTTTTGTTTTCATTATTTTATTTTCTAATATTTTTTAGTTTCATTATTCTTTTTTACTCAGTGCAGTGGACCGTGTCAGTATTTTTTTTTTCGTTTTTCTATTATTTGCTACAATTTTTTTTTCACAAGGCTTTCTTTTATTTGGGGGGGACGTAGACGGTGTCAGTGGTTCTTTTATTTTACGTTTTATTATTTTTACAATTCATTTTTTAATACTTATTTATTACAATTCTTTTTTTTTTTAAACATCTCTGTTGGGGGGGCTTTGGTGAAATATCAGGGGTCTAAACAGGCCCCTGACATCTCCCCTTTGAGACAGAGAAATGAACAGAGGACAGAGAATCCTCAGTCCCTTCCTCTGCAGCCTCACTAAAGATGAATGAACAGGAGACAGAGGATCCTGTTCATGCATAAACTAAAGCAATGTAAACACAGTTTACAATGGTCAGTTATAAATGGACAGAGTCAGTGATCGCACTCCATCCTGACAGATTCGGGATGAAGGGGGGACCAGAGGAGCATGCAGGGGGACCAGAGGAACAGCAGGGGCAGAAGAGCACAGAGGGGGACCAGAGGAGGGCACAGGGAATCAGAGTAGGACACAGAGAGCTGGAGAAGGACACGGGGAGGCAGAAGAGGACACAGGGATCTGGAAAAGGACACGGAGAGCCGGAGGAGGACACTTAGAGCCGGAGGAGGACACTTGGAGTCGGAGGAGGACACGGGGAACCGGGGGAGGACAGGGGGAACCGGAGGAGGACACAGGGAGCTGGAGGAAGACACAGGGAGTGGGAGGAGGACACAGGGAGCAGGAGGAAGACATGGGGAGCGGGAGGACACTGGGAGCTGAAGGAGCACACAGGGGGCTGGAGGAGGACACTCTGACCCAGAGGAGCACACTGGGACCTGGAGGAGCACACAGAGAGCCAGAGGAGGACACTGGAAGCCAGAAAAGACACAGGCCCAGAGATTAGGGGAAGTTTGATGGGCAGTCGGGGGGTGATCAGTGTAGTGGTGGGGCAGTTACAAGCACCGATCTCCCTGTATGGCTTTCAATGAAGCAGCTGAAAATCACGGGGGAGAGAGGAGGAGATGCAGGGTGGGAGATCGGGGCTTGTAACTGCCCCCACCACTGCACCGATCACCCTGACTGTCAAATGTAACCATCCATGTTTCATCATCCATGGGTGCAGGCTGGGTTAGATCACAGTGGACCCCCAGCGAGGTCGTGTGTAGTGAACACCCTGCACCCATGGATGATACACCACTGGGGCCAGCTAGGATTTAGTAAATGAAGATCCAGAAATGGGACCAGAACATAAAAAGAATCAACCACAAGAGCTGGTGGAAGAGGTAAAGGAGGTTGTCCTAAATAAACATAAATAAATAAAATATAAAAATGTCTGTAGTCTTGCCTGAGGATGCCCTGATAGCCATAGATAGTAGGGTAATTAATTGCATATAGATGAACACAAGGCTGGCTAGAGATAGTGGGGTAATTAACTGCACATAGATTAACACAAGAATAACTCAATAAAGCACACATTCTAAACAGAAATCCCCATATGCGAATAATGGCGAGTATCACATAATCCTAGATTCTAGTGTCCAGCATAAAAAAAAAATTGAGAAGATAGTGACCAAACATTGGGATATACTTAAACATGACCTAGTACTTGATCCTTTACTCCCTGATCATCCACCACAATTTATCTACAGAAAGGCACCCTCTCTTTGGGACAGTTTGGGAGATATGCGGCATGTCAAAGTTTGAAGGGGAATATTAAAAAGCGAAAACAGTTTAACTCTTCAGTGACACAGAAACAATATCAAATTAAGGACCTTATTACCTGTACCACTCAGGGTGTAGTATATATTGTGGGAGATTAGCTTGTGTGGATCACCTTTTCTGGGAAGAAGGCAGCTTAAAGGCAAACTTTCTTAAAATCTGGCGGGTTGCCAATTTTATTTGGTAAAAGGTTGCAAGACATAAAAAAAAAAAATAGCAAAACAAAACCTTGCTGTCCGGTGCTAAACTACTACAGAGCATGATACCTCTCTATATGATATCGAGCTTGTCCCTGACACCTCTAATCAAACAAATGCAAACCTTTTCTCTTGCAGTCCTTAGAGCAACCGACTCTCAAGTCCCAGGCCAGAGTGAGAGTGTGTTCTCTTCCTGGTCGATTAAAGCAGCTGAAGGAGGAATTGAGTGGACCAGAAACTCTGGGGCAGAACAAGCTCTGCCATGGCGGCTGGTAAAACCCAGGCTGGATTCTCTCTAGTGCATCCCAAGTGAACACATGTGAGGAGACAGATATCGATAGTCTACTATCTCGCCTTGCATAACGTCACTCTGCTGAGGCCCCTGCGACTGAGACACTGTCCTAACCATACAGTGGACTCGGGAAAGACCATCTGCGTTATTCTGGAGCTTTCCCACCCTATGCTCCACTGTAAACTTAAATGGCTGTAGGGCCAGAAACCACCTTGTTACTGGACTATTCTTCTCCCTATTGTCACACATCCACTTCAGGGGAGCATGGTCGGTGACTAGTCTAAATGGCCTCCCCAATAAATAATACTTTAGAGTCTCCAAGGCCCACTTAATCACGAGTCACTCTTTCTCGATGATGGCATAATTTTTCTCAATTTCTGGCTCAGGTATACCTCCTGGTGCTTCTCCCCATCTCTGATTTGGGACTGTACAGCCCCTAGTCCCACATCAGAGGTGTCGGTCTGCACCACAAATTATTTGGTGAAGTCCGGGGTCACAGGTGCTGGTTGTACACACAGGGCTTGCTGAAATGCCTTTTCGGCTTTTGGGTTCCACTTCACCATAACCAACCCTCTGCCCCTTGTCAGGTCCGTCAGGGGAACGGCAATGGTGGCAAAGTCTGGTATGAAGTGCCTATAGTACCCCCAGGATCCCCAGGAATACGCACACCTGCTTTTTAGTTAGGGGTTGGGGCCATCTTTGGATTGCCTCTAGTTTGTTGGTCCGCAGTTTTACAAGTCCCCGACCAATAATGTGGCCATGGTATGTGGCCTCCTCCAGACCGATGGCACACTTTTTGGGGTTGGCTATGAGACCTGCTTTCCTAAGGGACTCCACAACCTCTTTCACTCAAGGCAAATGGGATTCCCAATCAGGACTGTAGATGACCACATCATCCAAATAGGCGGCTGCATAGGGGCGATGTGGCCTAAGTGTTTTGTCTATCCTCCTCTGGAATAATGCAGGAGCCCTATGCAGACCAAATGACATTTGGGAGTAGAAAAGGGCCAGTTTTGAGGTCCGTATGAATGACCCATTTCCTCAAAGCAGCAGGGAGCGCATGTAGATAGCAGTCCATGACCACCCGCTCCACAATCTGAGGACCTGGCAAAGTCTACGGTTGTAGCCACTTCCTGGTGAGGTGGACCAGGTCGAACATCTGCGAGTGGGGTGGCTTGTCAGTGCGATAGGTACACTGATGCACCCGTTGGTGACCCCTAGGCATGCAAGTATCTCTGCTTTTAGAGTCTCATAGTCCTGGGCCTTATCTGGTTCAAAATCTAAATAGGCGTTTTGGGGTTCACCGGTCTAGAATGGTGCTAACAGTCCTGCCCACTGCCCTTTGACCATCCTTTGCGAAGAGCGACTCTTTCAAAAGTCGTGAGGTATGCCTCCATGTCATTTGCAGGTGTCATCTTCTGCAGATGGTAAGAGGCACATACCAACTTTGACTCCACTGCTACGGGAGGTGTGGACCCCTTCTTTAACTCCAGCAAGGCCTCCACAAACTGGCGATTCAACTCCTGCTGAGCTTCATTGGCCTGTGTGACTTGTTGGTTGGTCTCCCGCTGGGCCGCAGTCAATTGTAGCAGGGCCTTCATCATCTCCTCTATTGTGGAAAGTTGCACCCTGAACTAAACCATGTGTGGGAGATTAGCTTGTGTGGATCACCTTTCCTGGGAAGAAAGCAGCTTAAAGGCAAACTTTCTTAAAATCTGGCGGGTTACCAGTTTTATTTGGTAAAAGGTTGCAAGACATAAAACAAACAAAATAGCAAACAAAACCTTGCCGTCCAGCACTAAACTACTACAGAGCAGGATACCTCTCTATACAATGTCAGGCTTGTCCATGACACCTCCAAATAAACAAAATACAGACCTTTTCTCTTGCAGTCCTTGGAGCAACTGACTCTCAAGGTGCAGATCTCTCAGTGTAATTCTACTGAGTCCCAGGCCAGAGCAAGAGTGTGTTTTCTTCCTGGTCATTTAAAGTAGCTAAAGGAGGAATTGAGTGGACCAGAAACTCCGGACTGGAACCAGCTCTGCCATGGCGGCTAGTAAAACCTGGGCCGGCTTCTCGCTAGTTCATCCCAAGTGAACGCATGCGAGGTGACAGATATCGATCATCTACTATCTCGCCTTGCATAACGTCACAATATGCTTATGTGTGAATGCGGGCTTCAATGTATTGGGAGGACATCAAGGACCCTGCACGTAAAGATAGATGAACATATTAATAATATCAAAAAGGGTCTGGCTACCCATAGTGTATCAAGACATTTCAGGGTATGTCACTATAGAAAACCCAGAGGCCTCAAGTTTTGGGGCATAGAGAAGGTCTCAAGAACCTGGAGAGGTGGTAACTTTGTATGACATTTAAGCCACAGGGAGTCTTTTTGGACCTATGATACAAAAGTTTTGAGACCTGCTGGCTTAAATGTTGATTTTGATTTCAATTGCTTTATATCTGATAGATAGAGGTTTTTTTTTTCTTTGTTTATGTTATTCGTTATTTTTTATTATACATGTTGATATTTTATGATTTTGTGAAAGATGGCTGCAGGGTGACTTATTTTAGGATTATGCTGATACGCTTTGCCAGGGATGTAAAAATATTGGAGGGTAGAGTGCCCCTTTATGTCAATATATCTCTCAGTAATAGCGGGCTTTTTATCAGATTGATTTACCTCCTGTTCTCACATTTGTGCAATTTTATTGTGCTTGTGTGGACATGAAAAGGTTTCTTAATTTTTTTGTTCAAGTTTTTAATTAATAGAAACATTACATCAATGGAACATGCGTTCCGTAGCAAAACATAGCTAGTAAAGAAACGGATGTATACATCATGATACTTTAACTTGACCAAAATGGCATTCACACACGTCATTAACAAAATTTGAAAGATTAAAGGAAAAGAAAAGGATCGGAAAAGAGGGGGGAGTGTGAGGGAATAAAGACTTAAGTGAAATAGGAGGTGGGGATTGGGGTTGCCTCATATTCGTATAACAATATCTATAACCGTGAATGGATATGGCATACTGAATCCTTTTTAGTCAGGCTTGGACATAATTTCCAAAAAGGAAGCAGAGAATTTGAAGGCAAACCAGCAGGCCCATATTTTATCGGAGGTCGCGGATTGGTTTCTGAGGTCATGTGTAAGATCTTCCATAGAGTATATATGATCTACTACTTGAAGCCAGTGTCGTAAAGTGGGGATGTTAGGTTGTTTCCAAAACTTGGGTATACGTGTTTTTGCAGTGTTCAGTAAATGGGGTGTGATGTATTTTTTATATCGGCCTGCTGGTTTTCCCGTACAGTAGAACAACACAACCCAAGGGTCATTGGGGACAGGGAAGCCCTGTATTACATGAATCCAATGTAGCACAGATGACCATAAGGGACGAATGGGAGAGCACAGCCACCATATGTGAGCACGCATGGCCACAGCCCCGCATCCCCTCCAGCAGAGTTCTGTAGTGTCTGGGAAGCTCTATGTAGAGACACTGGTGTGTAGTGCCATCTGGTCAAAATCTTGTAATTAATCTCTGTGATTTTCAAGGAAATGGAGGATGTGTGAGCCAGTTGAAGGATTTTAGAATGGTTGGCGTCTGTTAGAGGTTGCTATAAATCTTTTTCCAATTTTGTTAAGAATTTAGGACAAGTGTTAGGTTCCATAATTCTTCAAGTGTTTGCAGAGGTTTTGAGAGAGACTTAATAAACATAGATAGTTGGTTGTATCTCCAATAGTCCATAGTTGTTATGGGGGTGTTTTTGACTAGCGAGCTTAGAGGAATTAGCCCACTTGCAGAGAGAGTGGAAAAAATGAATGGCCTGTCAAGTACATCAGGGGAGAGTTATAGAGCCAACCGTGTTGTTTATGGAGGAATTAGCCCACTTGCAGAGAGAACATGATGCAGAAGCGCAGATGAATGGGGAAAGCAGTTAGGGAATTGAGGATCTAGTTCCCCAGGTGGAAAAAATGAATGGTCTGTCAAGTACATCAGGGGAGAGTCATACAGCCAACCGTGTTGTTTATGGAGAGAGTCCCAAATCCTAAAGCTGGATCTCGCCATAGCGGGTGTGTTCTCAGAGAGAGAGCGGTAACCTTGGGTTATCTAAAGCTGGGTGAATAGATCTGAGTTACTGAGATCAATTGTACCCAGATCTTGGAACTCTGATGATGTTTCCAGTCTGAAATTCTGTTTAGAGTGACTGCTAAGAAGCATTTCTTAAAGTCAGGGAGTGCTAAACCATGCACCTTAAGACTTCAGTTTGGTGAGATGGACTCACTATGCGGGGGTGTTTGCAATGCCAGACATATTTGCATATAAGAGTTTAACACCGAAAAGAAACCCACAGGAATTGTATACGGTATCATTTGAAACGTGAAGAGTAGCCTAGGCAAAATGTTCATTTTGACCACGCTAATTCTTCCAAACCATGAGTAAGTGAATTGGTTCCATTTATGTAGATTATTACAGATGGAATTTAGGAGGGGAATCTAATTTTCTCTAAATAAGGAGGCAAGGTTAGGTGTAAGATAGATAGATTCCTAAGTACTTGAGTTTTTGTGGTTGCCAAGAGAAGAAGAAGGAGGGTTCTAAAAGATTAACAGTTTTTTGAGGTACAGAGATATTACGAATTTTGGATAGAGAAGGTTTCTTAATATCTTTTTTACATTTTTTTACATATTATATCTTATTTGAGTTTATTAATTGTGTACAGACAAATTTTTCCTGGTATAAGGAGGAGTGTTCCACTTACTCTGGGAGATTCAGCATCCTGTTACCATGGCACTGGTTATATAAAGAATGGCTATATAATGTGGCCCCATTCCCAGTGATGAAGTCCCGCCCACGGATTTAACGCATACAGGGGGGAGAAGCTGCGTATAACATCACCCACGGCCATCTTTTTGGTTGATTGTGTGTACATGCCTACATACATGCACTTGGTTTAAGTGTTCCGTTTCATTTACCATTGGCACAGTGATCAGGTCGTTGGATAGCTATCCCCATGGTGTGGGAAAAAGCTTGTTGACCATTCTGGTCACATTAATGAGGTGATAGGCTGATATTTTCTGTGGTGAACGGGATGGACTCACTCTGATCCCTTGCAAGTATATTATTGGACACTTCACACAGTGGCTGGATATCTGTATACTTTCAAGATATGTCACTTTTATGGACTTGTTACATTGTATTTTAGCAGTTGTTTTATTTGTGCTGCACTGATCTATGTAATAATTTATCTCAAGGGGTTTTTGTATTGCCTTGTAGTGTTCAGCTGGCATTTATCATGTATCACTGCTGTAAAATTTGCTATCTGTGCTGAATATAGTTCTTAACCATTTTATAGATGAACATAAGGCTGGCCAGAGATAGTGGGGTAATTAACTGCATATAGATTAACACAAGAATAAAGCAATAAAGCCCACATTCTTAACAGAAATAGATATTTATTGAGTAAGACATTATAATAACAGCCTTCAACGTTCACAGTCTTTCCTCCACTTCCCTCTTAAAGCAGTTGTATACTGTCCTAAATATAATTGTGCAGTCCAGTAAATCCCCTCTACCATCAACAACAAACTTCAGAGAGATACAGTCCTGCATGCATCCTCCCTTTGCTGGTGGTCTGTTTATCTAGATCCGGTGGCAGGTATAGAAGTGGAAAAGAAGACTTGCAAGAATGTAGAAACATCAGACAGGAACTAATAGATTCTGTATAAAGCTGTTTGGAAATACTAAGGAAAGAAATTGTGTCTCTTATTTGTGTTTAAATGTATGGTTGCATGTGGAATGAATGGATGAATGAATGAATGAATGAATGAATGAATGAACAAACAGCTTATTATTCCAGTCACCACATCAAACCAGGTTTAGAAAAGTAGGACTTCACAAGGCTAGAGAAGGTGTTTAGAAATGTTCAAATGGGGTGATCAGCCAGAGAACCGAGTAAATCAACTGAAATCAAGAAATAGGAAAACAACATTTTCATTATCACATTATGAAAATTTAGAGCTCAAATAAAAAGTATGCATTATTAGAAAATAAGGCAGTTTAAAATACAGTCTGGAAAATGCCCCAATATTAATAGACAACTAATCCTTTATTCAAATAGGTCTGCTGTGGATGTGAGAAGGTTCAAATTACTGAGAAAATGTAGAGCAGTGTTTTTCAACTTTGTAGTTAAAGCACCCTTTAGAATTGTGCACAATCCCTGGACACACCAGTCTAAGGGCTTGTTCACACAAGGAGGTGTGTCCGAGCCTGAATGTTTTTTTTCCTTGGCGTGTTCTGTTTTTTTTATTAAGCTGCTCTATGCTTGTGAAACACATGAATAAGGTTTTGGCATGATTTTTAAGTTGAACCCCTATCAAAAAATAAGTGACACCTGTGCGCAACTGCACTGCACCGTACTGCACCTGGTGTGAAAAACCATGAATGTAGTTTGTAAGGCAGAGTTAAGTGTTCAGTAGGAGGTTAGCACAACCCCCCAAAAAAAATACTCTCTCCCAGCACAAATCCTCCCTACTGACAAAGCCCTCCCTCCTGCTAGCACGAGTCCCCCCTCCTTTCCCCTTGCTGCAGCAAAATGACACAATGCTCTGTACAGTACAACCATGAAAGGGTTACTGTGTTAAGTTCTATGTGCTGAGATAAGGGAGAGCACATCACATTTCTCCTCCCGACTCTCTCCTCCTTCTATGCCGTTACCTGTATATTGCCAGCAAAACCGAAAGCTGTGCCAGCCACCCGACCTTCCCTTAGCAACCGATGACATCATTGGTTGGTAAGACGTGTGTGGGTAGCTTAGACAGCATTCAATTTTGCTGGCAAAATATAGATAATCGCATAGAAGGAGGAGAGAGTTGGGAGGAGAAATCGGATGTGCTCTCCCTTATCTCAGCACATATAACTTAATACAGTAACCCTTTTATGGTTGGACTGTACAGGGTTTTGTGTCATTTTGCCACACCACCCCTGGGGACTCTTTGCAGCACCCCAGGGTGCAGTGGTACCCTGGTTGAAAAGCCCTGATGTAGAGAATGGAGATGTGTGCCTTTAAATATTCTGTACAGTGTCTTCATTTTTAATGCAGGTTATGATGAAGTGAAAAGTGTTACAAAACGCACCATTAGCATATTTAAGTAAAACGTTTTCTGTTTTTCGCCTTACCTGCACCCACATTACTTTTTAACAATCCACTATGAATGCCTTCTTACTAAGATGTAGTGTAAATTATGTGTTCCTTCCTGATTTTAATAAGTAGCGTCAGATGATTTCTTAATTTTATATTGTTCTACTAAGTTAAAACTATGGTGATGTATACGTTTTTGGTGAAGCCTCAGGAAATACATACATACACATAAACCCCATACACTGCAGCTAAATCAGCTGCATTAAACAACACATATTGAAGTTCAAGTAATAATTATGATGGAGCTCGCCAGACAGGTCGGTGTTTGGGACGTGGAAGGCAGTATATAGGTGCATGTATATGTTTTATGATTATTTTTTGGTTTATTACATATTCTAATAAATATATATTTTTATTAAAATAGATTTGTTAAAGCACCTGAAGCAGCGACTAACATGTCACAAAATATGTAGAGTGAGACATTTGAGGACCAGTGGTACCCCAATATTTTGAGGATTGGTATATGTAGGCATACTTTATGTTTGGTATAAGCATTATTTATGATACCTCATCCTCCAGGGGACCCACTTTTTGTCCAATAAATATTTTAATAATTGTATTTTCTACCATTACATTATATACAAATTTTAATGTAAACCAATACATTGTTACATTTTACTTATGTGCCTATAAAGTCCATTATTATTTCTTGAACTTCACTATGTGCAATTTTAGAATGTGGCACAGCTAAGCTTTAGGTGCTCATTAGCCACCAGCGGCACCAAACTTATTTACCTCATTCAAGCATTAATCAACACACCATTCAAAGAAATAAACATAGAGAAATGTAGCTATGACATGCAATTATAGCAGGTCATCTAGAAAAGTGAACTTTATTAATAGTCACAGCACATGCTGGGTAAAAATCAAGTAATATTTTTTACTGTTATGCTAGAAATAGGTTGATAGATAGATAGGTAGATAGATAGATAGATAGATAGATAGATAGATA
>BLSH010116691.1:488245-501427 GCA_018402905.1 Glandirana rugosa
CCTGGGCCTGGGCTTGTACCTGTAAAGTTTTTTGCAAACCCAAACCCAAGACCCAAGACCATCAACTAGTGCGTGCAATTTATCGACTTCCCGTCGGTTAGTTGTTCGCAAAGTGACCAAACGGGAATCTTCGGTAGTGTCGGTACGGATGATTACCGTACCGACACTAACCGGTCACGTAGTACACTGGGTCGGAGAAATATTCGACCTCAGTGTCACGACGTACAGTGTACGAGAACCCAATCACATCCCTCTCCTACGACGGCCGTAAAAACACTACCTGTCTAACGTCTGTAAAATTGTAGACTAGGACGTGGGACTCTAATGACATGATGCACTGGCCAATCACAGCCATGCCATTAGTAGGCATGGCTGTGATGGCTTCTAAGGGCAAACCAGTGAAACGCTTGTTGATTGGCTGCCCTTCAGCTATTTAACGTGCGTGATCAACTACCAGAACCCAGAACCCAAACCCAAACGTTTTTTGAAATGTCCATGTTCGGGTCCGGGTCCCAGACACCCGAAAGTTCGGTATGGACCCGAACGTTACAGTCCGGGTTCGCTCAACACTATTTATAAATTATCATTTAGGGAAACCCTAACAATAGGACTGGTTAAAAAGAGACAAGCTACTGTCATAAAAATAATATTAGCTCTTTGATCAAGTCAGACAACAGGAGGTAAATCTATATAAAATTTATAATGGGTTTAACAGTTGTTTAAAAGCGGTTATGGAGCATTGCTAGTAAGATGCCAGTTTTCATTTATTTGTAAACAGCATGAAGAGGGTTAATATGGATATTTAAAGCAGCAGCAGTTACCATGAAACATTGCTAGTAAAGTTTTTTTTTTTTTTTTTCCAAAGCTTTATTGAAAATAAAGAAGTATAGTTACAAGCATGGAGTGCCAATACTGGCCCAAACCAGGAGTACATTTAACATTAGATTCAACAATGAAATAATGTGACTGACTTCACTCAGGAGAGGACTGACTTATAATAAAAAAGTAATAGCAGGTGAGAGATTGATGTAGTGTGGGGGAGCAAGGAGTAGATGTGCTCAGAGGGGTGAGGTGGAGGTATAATAGTGATGTTTAAGGGAAGGTCCGAGAACTATTCCCTTCAACATATAGAGAGCCAAAACTTCTAAATTGTTTAGGAGGAATCCAGAGAGAGAGAGAGAGAGAAAGCGCTCTTCCGCCTTGGTCACGAGTTCACTCAATTGGGATAATGTCAAATTTGATCTGGAGTGTTTGGTGGGTAGTTCTAAGGATCAATGTGGAGCGTGTTTCTGGGACTATCTAGCCAATGCTTCCATTGTCTGTGGAATTTCTGTGTAGTTAGGTTCTTTTTGGCGAACATAAATTCCATCAGGGCATCGTTGATTATAGTGACTATTTCTCCAATTGTGGGGGTTTCTACTTGTTGCCAATGTCTAGCTATAGCTACTCTGGTGGCAATTAAAATATGAGTTACTGATGCGTGACTCGTTGCCGGCCAGCTTGTGATGCCAAGACCGAAGAGCGCCACCTGTGGAGAGAGGTCATTATTTGTATTTGTTACATCCTGTATTAGTTTTTCAACATCTGTCCAGGTGTTTCTTATATGTGGACAGTCCCACCATATGTGGAAAATGTTTCCTTCTTTGGAACAGTTCCTCCAGCATTTGCTGGAATGACTGGGGGAAATCTTTGACATCCTTGTTGGGGTGTAGTACCATCTGTGTAGTATCTTCATAAGATTTTCCCAATGGGATATGTTTTTGGAGTTATGCAAGAGATATTGGATTGACTTCCTCCACGTGGGTATAGTTTCTTGAATTTGAAGAGTTGTGTTCCAATGCTGAAACGATGAGGGAAAGCTGTCTGGAGATTGATCTTGGAAGGAGTTATATATGGAGGAAACCCCTTTGTTCCTGGGGTTTGAATTTTGAAAAAAGTTCAGAATCTCTATCGAAATCCGGTTCGTGGATGTGGGGATGCTGGATAGGATGTGTCGTATTCTAAGATATAAGAAGAAGTCTCTGTTGCTGATGTGGTATTGATCTTTAAGCTGCTGGAATGTTGTTATGCGTTGCATGTGAAAGATGTTTCCAATCTTTGTGATTCCCTTTGAAACCCACTTATGGGTTGGAAGGTCAGGGGATAACACTTGCAGAGCTTCTAGTGGGAGATTAAGGAGGGTTTGTTGATTTATCCCGTATGGGGATTGGGTTATTGAGTTCCATACCTTAGTGGCCCCATTTAGGGTAGGGAGGGGAAGTCGATGTGGCTTAAGACCCATCCATATGGCTGCTAAGAAGAGTTTAGGTTTGTGCCCCGTGGCTTGGGCTTCAATCAGCGTCCACGGAATTTGTGAGTTCATATCCCATAATTTTTTGAGCTGGTCAATGATTGTTGCCTTGTAGTATGTTTGAAGATCTGGTACTCCCAGTCCCGCGTGAGCTTTGGGAGTTAGTAGAATGTGGGATTTGAGACGGGGTTTCCGTGCTGCCCACACGAATTTGTTCAAGATTGCTTGTATTCTCTTAATGTCTGTTTTCAGGATTGGTAGAGGTAGCGTCCTAAAGATGTATAAAATGTGGGGTAGTAGAAACATCTTAGAGAGGGCTATTCTTCCCGCCCATGAGGCATTGCCCTTTAGTAGATCCTTGACTAGCCCATTTAGCTTTTGTTCTAGGAGAGTTAGGTTTACTCTAAGAAGGGTAGTTGAGGGGGATACTAATTGGATGCCCAGGTATGGGAGGGATGAATTCGGAGCCCAGGAGAAGGGGGTGATGTGTTCCACCTCTGCTTTCAATTGTTGTTGCATAGCTACTGGGAGCATGGCTGATTTAGAGGTGTTCAATTTGTAATAAGAGATTTGGCTGAAAACGTGTAGTGTTTCGCAGAGGTGAGGGAGGGATTCAATTGGTTTTGTGAGCCATATGATTATATCATCGGCATATAAGCCTATTTTGTGTGTTGTATGTCCAATCAATATTCCTTGAATGCCAAGGTGTTCCCTAATCGTCTGTGCTAGAGGTTCCATTGCAATTGCAAACACCAAGGGGGACAGGGGGCACCCTTGTCTAGTCCCATTGGAGATTTGAAAGGGATCTGAAACTACTCCTGATGTGAGGACCCTTGCGCTAGGAGCTGAGTACAGGCCCATGATTGCCTGTTGAAGCGTCCCCTTTATTCCAAAGGCCGTTAGAGCTTCTTTAAGATATGCCCAGTTCACTCTATCAAACGCCTTCTCTGCGTCAAGAGATATCAGCAGAGAAGGCGTTTGATTTTGCTCCGCCCAGTGGATTAGATCAACGAACCTTCTTGTTCCATCTGAGGCTTGTCTAGAGGGTATGAATCCCACTTGGTCCGGGTGGATCAGGTCAGGGATGTAATTGGCTAGTCGGGAGGCTAGGAGTTTCGTGTATAGTTTTAGGTCTGTATTAAGGAGTGATATCGGGCGATAATTGGCAGGATCATGGGTGGGTTTTCCTGATTTATGAATTGTTATAATAGTGGCTTCTAGGTTTTCTGACGGTATGTTTCCTGTCGTTAAGAATTCGTTGAAGAGAAGGGTTAAATTGGGGGTTAATTGTTCTGAGAATAGATTATAATATTCGTTGATGAACCCATCTGGCCCAGGGGCCTTGTGTGAGGGGAGGGATTTTATGCCGTCCTGTATCTCTTTTATTGAGAAGGGTTCGTTAAGGGCTTCTAGCTGAGCTAGTGAAAGTTTAGGTAAGGAGATTTTTTCTAGAAATTTCTTGATAGCCTGTTGTGTGGGCTGTGGTTCATTAGGGGATTGACTGAGGTTGTAGAGCTTGGCATAGAAGGAACTGAAACAGTCAGCTATCTCTTTGGGATTACTTAATTTTTTGTTTTGGTCATTTACAAGATAGGGGATTTTTGATTGGGCTTCTCTGCGTTTGTATTGTTGGGCTAGGTGTTTCCCCCCTTTATTTCCCTGGGAGTACCATGTAAGACGTAATCGTCTTAGGTAGTGGTCATGGGAATTTCGGAGGAAGGTGCTAAGGTCGTTTCTTAGTTTGTTGAGTTCATCTGTTTTTACCTTGGAGGGCGTCTGCTTATTAGTTGCTTCTAAGGCTTTAATCTGTTCAATCAGGGAATCTATATATTGGTGTCTTTTTTTTTTCTCCTGGGCTCCCATTCTCAGCAGTATCCCCCTCAAGACTGATTTGTGGGCGTTCCAGAGGGTAGAATGTTTTGTGACAGAGTTATCATTTGATTTGAAAAAATACGCAATTTCGGACTTTACCTGTTCCCTATTCTCCAGGCTCACCAGCAGTGAGGGATTCAAGCGCCATCTTGTAACTCTAGGAGAGGTCCTTGATAGGGCTATCGTTATGGCCACCGGAGCGTGGTCGGACCATTTAATCAGGCCTATACTAGAATGGGTAATCTTTTGCAGTAGAACCTTGGAGGTAAGGAACAGGTCAATCCTTGAGTATGATCTCTGAGTTTGAGAAAAGAATGAGTAGTCCCTCTCAGTGCCATGTTGACATCTCCAGGGGTCACACCAGTCTTCAAGAGAGACAAAATTTGCTAGGGCAGTTGACTTACGTCTATGGGCGTTGGAGGTGTCTAGTTGGGGATCAATTATATCATTGAAATCCCCGCACATAACTATTTGATCTTTTGGGAAGAATTGTAGTTTGCGTTGTAATCTGTTATAAAAATTCTTTTGGTGTGTGTTAGGGGCATAAACGTTTACAATGATCAAGGGATGGTTGTTGAAGGTGGCTTCTAATATGAGAAATCTCCCATTGGGGTCTGCTTCAGCTTTCCGAAGCGAGAATGCCACTGTGGATCTAATAGCTATCATAACTCCTCTTGCTTTCTTATCAGCAGTAGCATGAAATTGGTGTGGGAAGAATTTATGTGAGCAGGTAGGATGATTCTGTTTCATAAAGTGCGTCTCTTGAACGCAGAGTATATCCGTTTTGTGTTGTATGGCCTCTCTCCATAATAGGGATCTCTTAAAGGGGCTGTTAAGTCCCCTTGCATTCACTGATAATACTGAAATGGACATCGTGTGTCTCCTGGAGAAGTGCTGTGGCACCCAAAAGCAATTCACTAATATTTAGCTTTAAAGGTAGATCAGTGGCAATATTGTCAATTTAGAGTGATCCGGGTCGAGTGCACGGAAGAGGGGATTTCCCTGAGATGGGGCCCCTTCCCTGCACTTTTCCCTGGTCAGTCCAAAGTCTTCCCCTCTTTGTGGGGTGTGGATAAATTAACACAGTGCCCTATTCCACTCCGGTGGGAGCTACGCTCTTGCTGCTGTGAGTGGGACAAGGCGCAACGTATGCAACAAATGACAAAAACAGTAATGCTAAATATAAACTGTATATAAAAAAATCAACTTCTAACCCAACAGTGTGCTTAGCACACTCTATGATGTGGGACGGGTAGTTTACCAGAAAACAGAGGACCACCCGTTCCTCCATCAGGAACAATGATATTCACTAAAGTTAGTTCCAGCCTTAATACTGATTGCAGCATGTAACTGTATGGATACTTGTGGAGTTCAGTCCCCGCTGTGTGGACGTGGATCCCATGTGTTGGAGATTCTGGCTGATGGTCTGGTATTAGGTACTACAGGGGGAATTCGTGTGAGCAGCCCCCAATTATGCAGTAATTTTACTCCTTCTTTGGGTGACATTATAGTGGTGTTCTGGTTGCGGAAGGTCACAAATAGTTTGACGGGATATCCCCACTTGTAAGGGATTTTACGTTCAATCAATACTGAAGTTATTGGGTCAAACGCCTTTCTGGCTTGTGCTGTTGCCGCCGAGATGTCATTAAAGAGTTTTATTTTTTCAAAGGGTGCTGGTAACGTGCGATGCGTTCTTGCAACCCTCATGACTTCATCCTTAATATGAAAAAAGTGAACTCTTGCAAGGATATCTCTGGGTATGTCTGCAGGAAGGTGTTGAGGTTTGTGGAGCCTATGGGACCTGTCTATGAGAATGTCCCTGGTGTGTAATTCAGGTATTAGTTTCCGGAACAGTTGATGGATGTAAGGGACAATTCCTGGGGTGTCTAGAGATTCTGGGACCCCCCTTATTTTTATATTATTCCTTCTTGACCTGTCCTCTAAATCAGCGACTTTGAGTCGCAAGGAATGAATTGCATCCGCTTGCTCATCCTGTGTGTCCACCATTGTGTTATGAGCTCTAGTTGATTCCATGAGGTGTTGTTCAATGTGGAGTAGTCTATCCTCTGCTGAGGTTACTCTATCTTGTAGCTGATTGATTGATAGTCTCAGCTCTTTATGTAAGTCGGCCTGCAGGGATAGTAGCATTGCTTTCATGGAGTGCTCTGTTGCAGGGCCATCTGATGTGGGGAAGGCTGCCAGTGTGTTGTTTGTGTCTGTCTCGTTCGTGGGACTACAAGCGACATGCTGCCTCTTAATCGGCGGCAGCTTGTCTGGGGAGTGAACGAGCGTGTCAGCCATTCTCTTACCTCTGTCTCCCTGCGGGGAGGAGGCTTCAGGATGGAGTGTTGCAGGGAGCTCCATGGGTTCTTGGAGCGGATCTGTGTCCTGCTGTAGCTCCGTGACCGTCACTCCTGCTCCGGGCCCGCCGCCGGCGCCATCTTGGGAGCCTTGTTGTCCGGTCTTCATGTAGAAATCTAGGAGTCTCCTTGAGCCTTGTCCGAGATTTTTCTTCCTGGTCATGCTCCGGGGCCCTTCAGCTCTCTCCCCCTTCGTTTTTGGGGACTAAATAGCTAGTATTGCTGGCTGGAACAGCTATATTGCCCGATGTAGGAATGGAGCCGAGTGATTAGGCTTCCATCCTCGGCAGCGGCCAGACCACGCCCCCTGCTAGTAAAGTTTTAATTCATTCAGACACAGCATGGACACAGTACAATGGATGTTTAAATTAGCAGCAATAAGAAAGTTCTGCTAGCAAAATGCCAGTTTTATGTACTTTAGGCATAGCATGAAAATGCTTAAACTAGATGTTTAAATCAGCAGCAGTTACTTGTGAAGAAGCAGAGAAGAGATAAGATAATGAAAATATGAGAAGATTATGACAGCTGTGTTAAACTGCCCTGAAACATGTGCAGAATGGCATTTAGGCAGAAATTAATTTTCTGTGCCTATACCCCCTGGCTGACATGTATGTTTAACACATGTAGCTGACAGGGTTGATCAAATAAATAAAATAAACTGATGCTGCAAGGAGGAACCAAACATACCCCTCCTTAACCAGCTCTGGATCCCAGTTCTTGCCCGACTATGGCATAACTTCTTAAAATAAAAAGCAAAAAATATCTTGACTGCTAGGTCCATCAATATGCTAAGAGGGTAAATCTTATGGAGGTTAAGTGGTTATTAACTTCAGAAACACAAAAGTAGGATTTTTCTTCTAGCACCAAAAAAAAAAAAGAGAAAGAGAAACATACATGCATATTTTAAACCTACCAACAGGAATTCTTTGACAGCTGCCACCATCAGAATTGGTTGCGCTCTGTTCCGTGAAGCCAATTTTTGAGGCTGCATCGGAACTGTACCAACTTTTAAGATTTTGAAGTACAAGTAGCCATGATCAAAAGCAAGTTTTTAGAACAGTGTTATACTCATGCTGATCTCAACAATGAGATCCATAGTGTATGAGAATTGGATAGGAGTGAATTGTTCCAAACTAACCCAAGTAACAATAATCTCAAGGACCCAAAATTGTTATTCTTCACGCCCTTTTCAATTCAACATGGTCAAATCAAAAATATCTTTAACAAGCATTGGGACATTCTTAAAAATGATTGCATTATAGGGCCACTATTACCTAAAAAAGCTGGTGTTATATATAGAGGTGCCCCGTCACTACAAATGAAAATTGCTCCAAATATTATCAACTTCCCCTCTAGACCCACCTTCTTCCACACTCTGACCGGGTACTATCCGTGTAAAAAGTGTAATGTGTGTCTTCATAACACACTTGGAAAAAGGAAAACAGAATCATTTAGGTCTAATGTCAATAAATGTACTTGCCCTATTAAACAGTTTGTCACCAAAAATGTGGTCTACTTGATAGTCTGCCCTTGTGACAAGCACTGTGGGAAGGACTATTCACAGTTTTTCCACTAGAGTCAATGAACATATTACTAATATCAAAAAGGGCAAGAAGGATCATAGTGCCCCTAAACACTATGCCCAATTTGATAATCGGGACCCAAGGGGAACACAATTCTTAGTGATTGATAAATATACTCTGGCAAGGAGGTTCAGCTAAAAGAGGAGTTTCACAATTGGAAACCTGTTGGATATATGAGCTAAAATCATATTTCCCTTTTGGTATGATTATTTCATTCAGACATTTGATCCTTATACTGTACATATTTTAAGGTTATTATGAGAGTTTGATTTGGATTGTATATAATGATTATAAGTATACTTTATAACTTGTATCTAGACTTTTCAAGCTTCCAGTCCAATGGATATTTTTCTCCATATACATGTTTATTTTTACTTTCAGATTTACTTTCTAATTTTTAATCAATTTTAAATTTTAATTTCAATTATTTCAATTATTTCCGGGACTCATATATGAATTTGTGATTCCCAAGAAAAGTTCTAACTATTACCACTAGATGGCATTTAGTGTCCCAGTGCCATATTTTTATTGTCTTGCACTCAGATTAGAATGATCTTTTATACTATTGCCACCTAATATATACTGTTTAAGGCTAGTTAACTTTCTGGTTGTCTATACCGATTGGCACATAATGAATTGCCTAGAATTGATTGAAATGCAATTCTTAATGATTTGTGCATCATATATGTTGTCCGGCTTGATAACGTGGCTCGGAACACACATCCGGTTTCTTTTAGTAATCCCTTCTATGGCCGGATGAGGTGTGTGAATGCGCATGATCAAACATGATTTCCCACAGTTTTGTTTTGGAATTGAAAATCTCAAATCTTATTGGAAGATGATAATGAAGCGTGGAGCACACGCCCATGCCATATTGGACTTACAACTCAGGTGTTTTTTTGTGCTAATTTGGATGAACGTTCTCTAGGGACTGTAGGTTTATATATATTGCAGTGACTATACACGATCCCCACAACCCAGATGTTGTCCGCTAGGATAAAACGCGTTGGGTTGCGCTCATTTTGTCATTGCGATCATTTTGAGTTTGATGATGGAATACATGCGCGATTTTAAGTGGATTTCTGTAAGTGCACATTTGTTTTTACAATAAATGTTATAATGCAGTTTTACACTATGAGTGACTGCTTTCTGTTTCCTACTCATATGTTTGTGAACTGCTTGCCTATCTGATGTGGTCTACTATATATCAGGAGCCTGCCCTTTGAAGGTGGAACCTTTCTACACAACTTTGTACTGTTTGATTTCCATATCAGCTGTATGAGAGTGAGGGATATGATTGAGGTGATTCCTCATAACTGAATGACTGCCTCAATACACACCGGATAAGCGTGCCAACCTTATAATACGGTGGTGGACCACACAATGATGGCGATGTTCAATTATATCCTGTCCTGTCAATTTTTATTCAACTTATGGGACTTGTTGTCTATGTGGACTGTTATGCACTAAAACACGTATGAACTTTGGTCGATAATCTTTTAATTTTTCAATTATTTTTTAAATTGTATTCATCACATATCTACCTCAAAGTTGGGGATTGTTTCACATATACCTTACTTTTGATCCATTGCACGATCCAATTGGATCTCTGATTATTCTTTACTGACATATTATTTGGTGGACCAACTATTATTATTATAATACAGAATTTATATAGCGCCAACAGTTTGTGCAGCGTTTTACAATATGAGGGCAGACAGTACAGTTACAATACAATACAGGAGGAATCAGAGGGCCCTGCTCATTAACCACTTCAATACCAAGCCTGTTTCTTGAGTTCGGTGCTTACCAGTTAAAAACTGTTTTTTTTTGCTATAAAATTACTTAGAACCCCCAAACATTATATATTTTTTTTCCTAACACCCTAGAGAATAAAATGGCGGTCATTGAAAAAAATTATGTCACACCGTATTTGCGCAGTAGTCTTACAAGCGTGATTTTTTTTTAATAAATTCAATTTTTTTAGTTAAAAAATAAGAAAAAAGTAAAGTTAGGCCAATTTCTTTCCATATTGTGAAAGATAATGTCATGCCGAGTAAAATGATACCCAACATGTCATGCTTCAAAATTGCGTCCGCTTGTGGAACGGCGATAAACTTTGCAAATGAAAAATCTCCATTGGCGACATTTAAAAAATTCTACAGGTTAGCAGTTTTGTGTTACAGAGGAGATCTAGAGCTAGAATTGTTGCTCTCGCTCTAACGATCGCAGCGATACCTCACATGTGTGGTTTGAACATTGTTTTCATATGTGGGCGGGACTTACGTATGCATTCGCTTCTGCGCGCGAGCTCGGCAGGACGGAGTGCTTTAATTTTTTTTTTTTTTTTTTTTTAATTATTTATTTTGCTTTTTACTTTTTATTTTTACACTGTTTTTTTAGAAAAAAAATTTTGATCACTTTTATTCCTATTACAAGAAATGTAAACATTCCTTGTAATAGAAAAAAGCATGACAGGTCCTCTTAAATATGAGATCTGGGGTCAAAAAGTCCTCAGATCTCATATTTACACTCAAATGCAAAAAAAAAAAAAATCTGAAAAAAGTGACAGAAGAAAAAAAAAATCGGGCCCTTTAAGACCGTTGGGCAGACGTCATTTCTGACATCATTTCCGCCGGCCGTGTTATGGAGCGGAGTGAGCGGCTTCAGCCGCTCAGTCGGCTCACAGACACTGGGGGAAAGCATCGGATCATCTCTGCCGCTGCCGGCGGGTCCGGTAAGCGGCGGAGATGACCGGAAAGCGCGGGAGGGGGGGCACCTCTCCCGCCGTTGATAAAAGTGATCTTGCGGCGAATCCGCCGCTAAGATCACTTTTATCTTGCAGGGAATCGCCTGCTGAAAAAAAACAGTATCTAAATGGTGCCTGCAGCTGCAGGCACCATTCAGATATCACCACTCAAACCCAAGGACGTCATATGACGTCCGGCGGTACGGAAGTGGTTAAAGCTTACAATCTAGAAGGGAGGGTCAAGTGAAACAAAAGGTAATAACTGTTGGGGATGAACTGATGAAGAAAATGAAAATACATTTGTTAGGTGTGGGTAGAATAAGCTTCTCTGAAGAGGAGGGTTTTCAGGGATCGTCTAAAAGCTAGCAGAGTAGGAGATGAATACCATTCAGCTGCTCCAGGAGAATCCTGCACTCATAGTGGTAGATTGCTGATTCCTGGGTGCTTCGCCCTGTTGCTGCAGCAGATGCAAATCTACCTTGAAATGAGGCTGGCGGCACTCCAGGCTTAATGCAATGTAAAAATTTATTGAAGTACCAAAACGATCATCCAAAGGATAAACATAGGAACTGAATACAAAAAATAGGTAACGAATTTCACACGTCTAGCGTGCTTCTTCACAACCATAATGGACATCACAATCAAACATATTTATATATACAAAAAATCATTCTAATAACGATCACATGTGTTTTCTCACTTTGATTGAAAGTGACTCCTTATTAAAGACCTCATTCAGCTGTGCGAACGGAAGAAAGATCCCTGTTCATTTCCACCTGTTAGTCAAAGCGATAGTATTAAGCCTCATATTCACATTTAACCCTTAAGGGAAAATTAACAGATGCATAACTTTTCTTACGATTAATCTGCATACATTCTTCAATTGTACCTTGTTTTATGCACTGCTAAAATTTCTTCTTTAGTTTTAAAAGACCAGAACAGAAACAGATACAGGCAAAAAAGAAAAAAGTATGTTGTTAACATGCATCCCAAGGGTATACGATGCGCATTCTCATATCCCCATCATATACCCTAAGGGACCGTGTATATACTCCTATGAATAAAAATGTGTTAGATCCCATTCAAAATTCATGCCTCCCGGAATTCTCGTCTCCAAAGAGAATATCCAGAAGACTTCACGTCTACATAGTGTAATGAAGACATCCCCTCCCCTCCTAGGTATATAAATATTTTCTATTCCTTGGATCTGTAGGAGGTTTATGTTTCCCGCATGTGTCTCATTAAAATGCTTTGCTACATTTGTATTGTGTTTTTGTTTAATATCGTATACATGATCTTGCAATCTATCTCGTAATCTTCGCATAGTACGACCTACATATTGTTTAGAACATTCCCTACATGTTATAACATATATAATGTAACGACTATTACAATTAATAAAAGTCTTGATTTTGTGGGACCATCCATTCGTTGTAGAGCGGAACTGATCTCCACATATTAATCTTGGGCAACAAGTGCATCCATTTGTGCCACACTTGTAAACCCCGACAAAATCAAGCCACGTTCTTTGGTGTTTTCTTGTTGTAAAATCACTTGGCGATAGCGAATTGGCCAAGGTAGGTGCTGGCCTAGATACTGTTTTTACACCATCGGACAAAACCTTGCAATATCGTTCGTCTTCGTACAATATGGGAATGTTGCGTTCAATAATTCTCCTGATTTTGTTGAACTCTAAACTATAGGCTGTGGAGAAAATGGGGACCCTGGGAGATACTTTAGACATAGTGCTCTTATCACTCAGGAGATCTTTCCTAGGTGTACTTTCAGCAATAGTTATTGCTCTGTGTATGACCCGGTCATGATATCCTCTGTCACGGAATCTTTTGTGCATGGACAACTTTTCAGTGTGAAAGTCCTCCATGTTACTGCAGATCCTTCGTAACCTTAGGAATTGTCCTATAGGAATACCTCTCGTGACATATCCAGGATGTCCCGAGTCAGCCCTGAGCAGAGTATTTCCTGACAGTGGTTTTCGATACAGACTTGACTCTACTCGTCCCTGTCTGTGCCCAAGTACTACATCCAGGAAAGGAATAGAGTCGCTGCTAGAAGACCCTGTGAATCTGAGGTTTAAGTTGTTGGAATTAAAATATTGCAAGACACTATCTAATGACCCTGCTGGTCCAGACATGATCAGCAACAGGTCATCTATGTACCGTTTATATATTTTGATGGACCCCCAAAAAGGGTTACCATCATCATAGACAAACATCCTCTCCCACCAACCCATGTACATGTTGGCGAGAGAGGGTGAAAACCGTGCACCCATGGATGCTCCACATACTTGAAGATAGAAGGTAGTGTCAA
>BLSH010116711.1:6871-18849 GCA_018402905.1 Glandirana rugosa
TTTTTGCAAAAAAAAAAAAAATTGTTAAAAAAAATGATAAGTTAAAGATGAAGATGTTATATAAAAATAACAATGATAACTACTTGGTCGTATGACTACGTACAGGAGGGTGATAAAAAGTATTAGTCCGCAAAGTCGCGACTCGCAATGTACTCACGAAGTACACAAAAGATTACGATACCTAGGGTCATTGGCCGCACTAGACCCCACAGTGCACTAACGATACACTAGTGTACTAGTCTTACAGATGTGTTGACAATACTTACATGGTACCGGATGCTGTGATTGGCCAAAACCATGTAATACCCGTGGACCGATCACAGCATCACAATATTAAGCACAACTGTTATGAATGAAACACATTCATAACAGTTGTGTAGACATTCTGATCATGTGATCACATAGCAATCACGTGACACCCCAGATCACGCCGGTTACTGGGATCCATAGCATTAGAAAACACATGAAGCACTCATGTAACGCTCAGCGCTGAAACGCCTGATTATGAAAAATAGTGGGAGGACATGCATCAGTATGCTGGTTCATCAATAGTAACAATAAAAATATATTGTAGAAGTAGAAATTGAATAGTAAAAAAAATTGTTAAAAAAAAAAAAAACGTTTTTGTAAAAAAATCGATGGATCAAAGTCCTGAAATAAGTTGAACATAGAGTTCTAGGTGCGCCCCTGTCAACTCTGAGTCTCTAAAACAAATGCTGCAAAGGGAGCGAGGCTGCTTCAGGGGCGGGCTGGGGGACCCGATCACTATGGGAAAAGGAAGGCAAAAAAAGGAAGAGAAGCGCCAGGCAAATCCTAGTGCATCATTATTTTATCCGATTAAAATACAATTGTTGACAGTATAAGGTGCACTTACATAGTGCTAGTGAGGGTAGGTGCTTTCCAGATCCAGCATCAGAAGAGCCGCCGGGGTCCTTCCCAGGTCCTTCAGCTTCCCACTGACACACGGCGCTGGTGGACTCTTCCACAGGGACACCCCGACGACTTTTCTGCGATGCTGGATCTGGAAACCACCTACCCTCACTAGCACTATGAGAAAACAGAAGAGAGGAGGCCCTTCTAAGTGCAATATGCCAGTATCACTTTATTAAAAAAAGATTAAAAACACTCACAAGATCAATGTGTGTTCAGCACATCCAACATCCAATAACAGGGGTGAACCTAGGGTGAACTGAACACTCGTCCCATCCGGCCGAGTGGTCCTCCAAAAATGATCATTTGTCCTGCACGCTGTATGGTGAGAGGAGCCGGCTCGCGGCGTGTAGGTCAAAGGGAGGCTTGGAGCGCAATCACCTGGCACAGCGTGCAGGGCAAACAATCGTTTTTGGAGGACCACTCGGCCTGATGGGACGAGCGTTTGGTTCACCCTAGGTTCACCCCTGTTATTGGATGTTGGATGTGCTGAACACACATTGATCTTGTGAGTGTTTTTAATCTTTTTTTAATAAAGTGATACTGGCATATTGCACTTAGAAGCGCCTCCTCTCTTCTGTTTTCTCTGGGTTCTGTGAGTTGGGGTTAAGCTCATTGTGGATGGCAGCTTCCGGTGTCTTATGCTCTAGTTTGATTATTTATCCTTGATTTTTAAATTTTTCTCCTCCATTTTGGCCCTAAAGACTGTTCTGGTATGGACTACCTTGTATGAAGATCATTGCTTATGGACTTTGTATATGGACTTAGTTTATGTGGACTTATACATATCCTCTCAATAGGATAACCTTTTTAGGACTGTACATTCTGGGTGTGTTGCGCCTCCTTCTTGTTGGCCTCACTAGCACTATGTAAGTGCACCTTATACTGTCAACAATTGTATTTAAATTGAATAAAATAATGCTGCACTAGGATATGCCTGGCGCTTCTCTTACTTTTTACTGGGATCTGTAACACCGGGACACAGCGGTCGCGGGAGTAGCGCATGGTGTGCTGCGTGCCCCAAGTGTGGATACGTCATTTAGCCTGCCCATGCCGCCTGCCCTCAGTAAGAGTACTGTGGGCAGTTAGCAGCTAGTTAAGCAAGGTTCATGGGATCAGAGACTGCAGTGAGTCTACAGTTTTTAATCAGACAGACCCAGCAGTGAGATATACGGAAAGGCAAGGTACAACTATTGCCCAGGAATAATAAGGAGGAGGTGAAGTCTGCACAACTAATGAGCATGAATGGCTGTGTCCAGGTACCTATATAATTACATAGAAATAAAGGATATAAATCATTTATACACACTGTCAGGATCATTCACATAACTGATCTTGATCACATGTATTACATGGTCCAGCATGTCAATAATGGTCCATGTAAAGAACACAAATCTGTAACACCAACATAACGCACCGAACTGAACCACAACAATGTATATGTGTAGAAAATGTATGGCTGGGCCATCCTGGTGCACGTTCCCTGACAATCAGTAAGCCAGAGCTTCCACTTTAATGCTACGTTAAAGAGAAAGTAAACCCAGATGGGGTATTACTTCCTCTATATTCCCCTGCAAAGTAGAAGCATAATGGGCTACTATGCATCACATAGTAGCCCATTATGTGTCACTTACCTGCAAACAAAGCCTGCGACGTCCAGCACTGTCCCCTGTGCTGGCATCCATCTTCTGTCCCTCTTCCTTTCGGGGCCGCAACTCCGGCTCTGGGACTGGCTAGAGTCACGTGACGACACTCCCGCGCATGCATGCGGGAGCCACCAGTCATGGCACGATCTCAGTGAAGAAACGGCACGGAGGCTGTTTCTTCACTGCGCATGTGCCGAAATGACGTCGCCACATTTAGTACACTGCATATCTCCTGAACCGTGCAGGTTTGGGAGATGTGCAGGGCACCTACAGGTAAGCCTTATTATAGGCTTACCTGTAGGTTAAAGTGGTTGTCACAAGTTGACAACCAGTTTAATGTGCAAGAAAATGACTTTGCTGTTTCACCACTGACCAGGTTTTATCCCTTAAGCCCAGGTTCACACTGGTGCGATGCGAGAACCGGCGTAATTCCAGTGCGGGTTCCTGCATCGCAAGCTCTCCAGGAGGCAGTTCTCACTGCCCTCTGCGAACCGCTGTGGGTGTCAATACAATGTTAATGACGCCCCCAGATTGGTTCCCAGATCGCAGTGCGAACTATGGAATTGGGCAGGAATCTGATTGCATAGGTGAGAACACCCATGTGATCCGATTCCAGTGCGGGGCAAAACAAGTCTGCACATTTTCATGTGCAAATCCAATGTGAGTTCAGCCATACAACTGTATGGCTGAACTCGCATTGCTCATACATCACGTGATCGGCTCCTGCAGTATGGGTGCGAATCACATGCAATGGCCGACATCGTACAAGTGTGAACCCAGGCTCAGCATTACAAAAGTCACAACAGAATTCCCCACTGTAGTTCCTCAAATTGACCACTAGATGCTGCCATAGTTAAAGCGGAGTTCCACTCAGTTTTGTGTTTATTAAAAGTCAGCAGTTACAAAAAGTGTAGCTGCTGACTGACTTTTAATAAACACACACTCACCTGTCCCACGGTCCTGAGTAGGGTTGCCACCTCATCCCTTTAAACCTGAACACATATGAATTACACAGGTTCTGAGGCTAATTTAATGCAGATAAGGCATTAAGTGAGTTTAATTACCACCTTAATCAGCCACAGAAACTGTGTAATTAACCACTTCAGCCGCGGAAGGATTTCACACTTTAGGACCAGAGCCCTTTTTGCGATTCGGCGCTGCGTCGCTGACAATTGCGCGGTTGTGCGACGTTGTACCAAAACAAAATTTGCATCCTTTTTTTCCCACAAATAGAGCTTTCTTTTGGTGGTATTTGATCACCGCTGCGTCATTTCTGATCGCCACTATAAACAAAAGAGCGACAATTTTGCAAAAAAAAAAAAAATTTCTTACTTTTTGCTAAAATACAAATCCAAAAAATACAGTTTTGGCCGATTTTATATTCTTCCTCAAATTTGTAATTAAAAAAATCACAATCAGCGTTTATTGATTGGTTTGAGCAAAAGTTGCCGCGTTTACGGATGATGAGAATTCATTTTTGGGGGTTTTATTTTTTAGGTTTTTTTTACAAGTAATGGCGGCGATCTGCGATTTTTAGCGGTACTGCGATATTTCAGCGGACATATCGGACCATTTTGACACTTTTTTTGGACCATTGGCATTTATACAGCGATCAGTGCTAAAAAAATGCACTGATTACTGTGTAAATGCCATTGGCAGTGAAGAGGTTAACCTGCAGGGGGCGCCCTAAGGGTTAACTGTGTTCCCTGGGTGTGTTCTAACTGTGCGTGGACTGCCCTAGCAGGGGAAGAGGAGCGATCACAGCTTCCGTATAGAGGAAGGCTGTGATCACAGCCCTTCCCCCCTCACAGAACGGAGATCCGTGTTTACTTACACGGACCTCCGTTCTTTCACTCCGGGGGAGGGCATCGCGGGTAGCCGACGGAGATCGAGTCCGCTGCACCCACTCCCTGGCCCCCCCCGGACACAGTGAACGATCTCGCAGCCGCCATCGTACGACAGCGTTTTGCGATATCGAACCACCTTGTCGCACCTTGTCGGCAAGTGGTTAATATGTGTTTGGGTTTAAAGGGATGAGGTGGCAACCCTAGTCCCGAGCCCTCTGTGCTCTCATTCGGTTCTCTCCGGTGCTGGCATCACAAGTGTGGGCACCCGGCTGTGATAGCTTGCCGCTTCTCAGCCGGGTGCGACTGCGCACACCTTCTCAATGGCTGAGCAATCTTCTGGGACCTGTGATGTATCCCAGAAGATTGCAGGGAGGGAGGAGGAAAGGAGAACTTCTGCTCTAACCTGTCAAAACTAAGTAACCACTCCCCTCCACAAAAAAAAAAAAAAATGACATGCCAAATGGCTTGTAAGGGGGTGAGGAGTACTTAAAGCGGAAGTTCCACTTTTGGGTGGAACTCTGCTTTAAGTCAGGAACACTGTAGGGAAGAGTAGGCAATGTAGGTGGATTGGTAGCAGCTAAGTGTCCACAGAGTAGTGAACATAGATTGTGAGTAAGTGTCACCCCTGCCCATGTCAGTGTAGGGCATCTTGGGTAAAAGGCTCTGTATATACATTAGTGTAGCGCCGTCCTAGTTTGGGTACTAGTGAGTGTATATAGTTTTTGTCTCTCTCTGCTTAACAGGAGAGCAGATAGGCGCATTTACAGGCTATCTGCTTATCAGAGAGTCTTGATTTAAGTAAGGTCTGCTCAGTGTGCTCTGGTGCTGATTCATATGGTCTGGAGATGTTTTGCCCTGTCCAGTAGTATGGGTCCCTATTGGACAGAGGGAGAAAACCTCAGCCAGTGACAGCAGGTGTATTTGGAGGTGGTTCTGACCAGCTAGCAGGGGAGTGGTGCCCCACTGCACCTTGGGTGAACACCTTCATATAAAAAGAAGCACATGGGCTCAAGGTGAGAAGTTCCAGTCCACCCAAGCCTGAGGATGGAGGTGTGTATTTTAGCTCCTGGCTGCTAGGCCCGAGAGAATATCCAGGAGGCTGCTGGTTGCTAGGCTTAGTCGAGGCCTATCCGGATGCTGAAGTTGCAACCCACAGTTCTTTGACAGAGGGAGGATGTCCTTGGATTCGGTCTGATACTGCAGTGGCAAAGTGTCGCTTGGAGGTTGGCAGAAAGGGCTACCGACTGTTCCGGGACATGGTGTGAGTACAGATCTGTGAGAGAATCCCTGAGACTGTGTGCTAGAATTTCCCCTGCCCTCATATTAGCTTTATTGGGTGTGCCAGCTAAAAAGGAGACACTGGAGAGTGTCTTGAAGAACAGAGTCCAGCTTCTGTCCTTACTGCTTAACAAGGGACCTGTTCTGCTACAGTCAGCCTGCCATAAAGTGCCTTTGGTAGTCTGCTACACTGAGTTAGAAAGGAGACACTGGCTAGTGTCTTGAAGAAACAAAGTCCAGCATGTCCTTTGTTGCTTAAAGATGGACTTGTTTCACTGAAGTCAGTCTGCTGTGTGAAGCCGCTGACCGCCTGCTATACAGAGCTAGGGAGAATTTGTCCTCAGTTACAGTCAGTTAACTTGGAGTATCCCATACCTATCCTTCTCCTATCCAAGTTCAACAATAAAGCATTGAAAATGGATCCCCTAGACTGGTTATTGAAGACAAGCAGGATTGTGTGTGCACCTGGCTGTGAGAAAATGCTATAGTGACTGGCTGCAGGATAATCAGAGGGAGGCTCGGGAACAAATATAAATTTCATTAGCAGCTACTTCGGGGGTACCGCTACATTAGTGTAAGAACCAAGGCATGCAAAGATCTAATCTTTGAGGCCCCAGCTTCTGGGAGCTTCCCCTTAGAGGGAGAAACAAGGTGTGGAGAGGCACAGTACTTTTGGTAGTAGTCTTTTGGCATGGGAGGTAGCACTCTGACAAACCCCTCAGGTATGGACTGCCACTCAATTCAGCTCTCATCTTTGCTGTTCTCTTTTTGCATGCAGCTGAAGGAATGTGCTGTCACCATTGGGATGACTTATAGTATGTCAATATGTAACTGAGGTTCAGTAAAGATTTAAAAGGCTTCCTAACCTCAATATAGGAACATCTTTTAGAAATGAAGCAGGTGTTGGGTGAGGCTGCTATTGGGGTGTATTGCTGTAAGGCTCTGAGGAAGTGGGCTATGGGGGCAGATGGTTAGGCCAAGCCAGTGGCCTCCCAGGGATGCACCTGCAAGGGTGCTCAGGGGAGGACCCTGTGTCTATAGCACCTTTGTGAGTCTAAGAGGGCCGACCTATGCAGAGCAGGAATGGGTTAAGGAGTGCACATGCTCATCAGCACACGGCAGAGTTATGACACAAAAGACTTTTATTAAAGTGTTTGTTAACCACTTCAGCCCCGGAAGGATTTCACACTTTAGGACCATCGCACTTTTTGCGATCCGGCACTATGTTGCTTTAACTGACAATTGCGCGGTCGTGCGACACTGTACCCAAACAGAATTTGCGTCCTTTTTTTCCCAGAGTAGAGCTTTCTTTTGGTGGTATTTGATCACCTCTGCGTCATTTCTGATCACCGCTATAAACAAAAAAAGAGCGACAATTTTGAAAAAAAAAAAAACAATATTTCTTACTTTTTGCTAAAATACAAATCCAAAAAAAAAAAATAAAAAAATATTTTTTTCATCGGTTTTGGCCGATTTTATATTCTTCTTCATATTTTTGGTAAAAAAAAATCACAATTGGCGTTTATTGATTGGTTTGCGCAAAAGTTGCCACATTTACAAATGATGAGAATGCGTTTATGGGGTGTTTAGTTTATTTTTATATTTTACTAGTGATGGCGGCAATCTGCGATTTTTAGTGGTACTGCGATATTGCGGCAGACATGTCGGACCATTTTGACACTTTTTTGGGACCATTGGCATTTATACAGCGATCAGTGCTATGAAAATGCACTGATTACTGTGTAAATGCCATTAGCAGTGAAGGGGTTAACCTGGTGGGTGCGCTCTAAGGGTTAACTGTGTTCCCTCAGTGTGTTCTAACTGTATGGGGGGCTGGGCTAGCAGGGGGAGGGGAGTGATCATGGCTTCCATATACAGGAAGCCTGTGATCAGATCCCTTCCCGCTCTGTCAGAACGGTGATCCGTGTTTACATATACGGACCTCCGTTCTCTCACTGTTGGGGGAGCCATCGCGGGTAGCCAGTGGAGATCCAGTTGGCCCCACCCGCTCCCTGGCCCTCCCGGAACACAGCGAGCGCGCTCACAATACTCATTATTGAAACCACGCCCATTTGTTGCCGCGACACACTAAGCACGCCACTTTTTTTTTCTTCTTTTAGGTCACACCTACAAATGAATGCCCCCTCCCCTAATTAAAATAATACTCCGCTTACAGAAATGAAAAGTGTCCCTAAAAATGTTTTTGAGAATGTTGGCAACTATGCACATGCGGTGTCCCACACAGCTTATATTTGAACCCAGTCTGAGTGTTTGTCTGCTTGTTTCCATACACTTGACTATGCTCAACATCCCATGCTTGCTAATTGTTCCTGTTCAACTTTGTATACACCCTACACACAAAAACTACATGAGCTTTTTTTAGCCTATCCAGGCGTTTCTGGCCCTATAGACCACAATAGTTTTCATGTGCATTCTCATGCCTTAAAGCGTTGTTCCACCCATTTGAAAGTCAGTAGCTATAAAAATTGTAGCTGCTGACTTTTAATAAATGGCTGCACTGCGCATGCGCGAGCCGCTCTGTGCGTTGTGAATGGCCGGGCAATCTTCTGGGACCTGTGACGTGTCCCAGAAGATTGCAGGGAGGGGGGGGGAGATGAGCTTCCTTCTAGCACCACGGCACCAGGAGTGGGAGCTAGGTACCTATGAAAACTGGGTACCCGCCCCCCCCCCCAAAAAAAATGACATGCCAATTGTGGCACGTCAGGGGGTCACCATTACTTAAAGTCGAAGTTCCACTTTTGGGTGGAACTCCGCTTTAAGAACTCCTCTCCTCCTATAGAACTGCTCTCCTCCACTTGACCACCTGAGGTAACAAACGCCTGAAGTTTGATACCCATGCAAAAAAAGCTTGTAAAAGGCATGAAAAAAAAACTTTCAAAAACATCAGGGCACATCACAAGAAGTACCCTCATGGCTGACTGAGGATAAAATCAGAAATAGGCTTGAAAAACTGAACTCTAATAAGTCACCGGGACCAGATGGCTTACACCCGAGGGTCCTTAAGGAACTTAGCCAAGTTATTTCCAGACCCTTGTCTCTTTAAGAGCAGTTTTCTGACTGGTATGATACCAGTTGATTGGAAGAAAGCCAATGTAGTACCAATATATAAAAAAGGACCAAGATATATCCCTGGGAATTACAGACCAGTTAGCTTAACATCAATAATTGGCAAGCTCTTGGAGGGAATAATAAGGGATTAGAGATTATTGTAACGAGAACGGTATCATTAGTGGTAATCAGCATGGGTTCATGAAGGATCATTCTTGCCAAACCAATCTTTTAACCTTCTATGAGGAGGTGAGCTGCCATCTAGATAAGGGAAGGCCTGTACACGTGGTGTACCTGGATTTTGCGAAAGCATTTGATGCAGTTCCCCATAAACGTTTACTGTACAAACTAAGGTCCCTCAACATGGATCAAGGGGTGAGCACCTGGATTGAAAATTGGCTACAAGGGCGAGTCCAGAGGGTGGTGATATATGGGGAGTACTCAGAATGGTCTGGTGTAGAAAGTGGAGTTCCCCAAGGTTCTGTCCTGGGACCAATCCTATTCAATTTATTCATAAACGATTTGGAGGACGGGATGAACAGCTCAATCTCAATATTTGCGGACGATACCAAGCTAAGCAGAGGAATAAACTCTCCACAGGATGTGGAAACCTTGCAAGAAGATCTGAATAAATTAATGGGCTGGGCAGACAAGTGGCAAATTAGATTTAAAGTAGAAAAATGTAAGATAATGCATTTGGGTGCCAAGAACAAAAAAGCAAACTACTCACTAGGGGGAGAGCCTCTGGGGGAATCTAGAATGGAAAAAGACCTAGGGGTCCTAGTGGAGAACAGGCTCAACAGTGGCATGCAATGCCAAGCTGCTGCAAACAAAGCTAACAAAGTGTTGGCATGCATCAAGAAAGGGATCAACTCCAGGGATAAAACAATAATTCTCCCACTATACAAATCTCTGGTGAGGCCGCACCTGGAATATGCTGTCCAGTTCTGGGCACCATCCTCAGGAAGGATGTCCTGGTGTTGGAAAGGGTACAGAGAAGGGCCACAAAGCTAATTAAGGGATTGGAGGACCTTAGTTATGAGGAAAGATCACAAGCACTGAACGTATTCTCTCTGGAGAAGAGACGCTTGAGAGGGGATATGATTTCAATGTACAAATACTGTACCGGTGACCCCACAGTAGGTACAAAACTATTCCAGGCAAGGGAGCACGCAAAGACATGCGGCCATTCACTAAAAATGGAAGAAACGCGGTTTAGACTTAAAAAGCGTAAAGGGTTCTTTACGGTGAGAGCAGTGAGGATGTGGAATTCTCTTCCACAAGCAGTAGTCTCTGCTGGGAGTCTAGAAAATGTCAAAAAACGATTAGATGCACACCTAACACAACATTGCAGGGTATACATTTTAATACTGATATTAAAAACACACACATAGGTTGGACTTGATGGACTTGTGTCTTTTTTCAGCCTCGTTTACTATGTAACTATGTAACCAGGAATACACTGTGCTTAGGTGTGAATGCAGGCCAAAGAAGATTGTACAATCAGATTGTATAGAGTATAGTCAGCTTAAAGTAGAACTATTGGAAAAACTTTCGTCCACAGAACCAGTGCTTAGCTATAAAGTGTTAACACCCTAACAGCCCATTCCCTTTTTGTTTTGTCCCATAGCCAAACAGGGAGTGAAGAAGAAAATCCTCCAAATTAAGGGAATTATTTGGGGACCCCTAGGTCACCAGAGCTAGTGTCCCCATTGGAATATTTTTCCCCTGTTACTTTTCTGTGGACAACCCAAAATGTGTGATTTTCTTTTACTTTCACTTTTAAGGATAATGGTAAACAAATAGAGAGGGTGAATCTCCCTAACGAGGACACAGACAGCAATACAAACTGACAGGTGTTCTAATCCCTCTTACAGACCAAACTGACAGCTGTGATCTCAGAAGTACTCAGAGCAGAGCACTTCTGTGTTCCCAAAAAAGAAGGAAGATCAGCAAACATCCAATCCTCTGTTTGGCTATCTGAATAATCCTATTCCATCCTGGACTGCTGGTGTAAACCCTGAGCGCTACTTAGGCCAGGAGCTCAAGGTTGAAAAGGTTTCAATAAATAAATAAAAATTAAAAAATCAAAACAGCACACAAGCGGAACTAAACCCATCGATTTAACTGTTTCAAAAAACAGTTACATTCCAGGCCCTGTCAGGATTGCTGTCACATTTTCTTGTACTCTCAACCAAACTGTCAAACCATCAAATGGCCAGTGTCATATCTATTCACATGTGCAGCACCATGGCAGTTGCCGATCAAACAGAGGCTAAAGCCTTGTACACACGGTTCGATTGTCGTACGACCGCGCTTCTGATTTTTGTCTAAAACGCGTGCCCATGATTTTGTAAAGAATACTGACTATACAAATGTAGTGATGTACTAGGAGAGTATAAAGAGGAAGTTAATTTTTGGTGCATCACCCTTTGGGCGCTTCCGCTAATCTCGCTATTAGAAAGACATTAAAAAGATGACAATGTGCGCTGCATTTCGTAACTTCAATTGCCGCTTCACGGATGTTAATTGTGAATTAGTTTACATGACTGAACATTTCGGGGTCGTTCCTGGATTCCGAACTTGCATGTTTGTACTTTCGACTTTTGTGTGTCGATTTCTGTACACCCCATCTGAAAATCAGACGTAATGTTGTCGACAGACAAAAACTTACTGGTCTGCACATCCAGCTTTTGTCTGACAAAAAAAGCAAATCGGCTGTCGAAAGGAGCATACTAACGGTAAGAATGTCTAATGACGGTTCCCGTCCGAATTTTCGCATCATGTGTACGGGCCTTAAGATGGCAGCTTCTTTGACCGTAAAGAATAGGAGGGTTTAGTTCCACTTAAAAAAAATTACATTTGCATGTTTTACTTTAAAGCAAGAAATGCTCCAATCATTTAATGGGAAAGTAAACTACCACAACAAATGGTTCCCAGGAGCTGTTTGCTATCTTCTGCTAGTACACACCGCATATTTTCATGTGACCAAATTCTGCTCCTATTACAAAGTGATCTCTGACGCATGACCCAGAGAACACTCCAGGAGACATTGCACCTAGCCCTGGAGATAAGTGAAAGGAAATCTCTACAAAGTGTGTGGATTTTCCCTTTTAACCTCTTGCTGCCACACTATAGCCCGAAAGATAGCTACAGCAAGGGCCTAAATTGCCGGGAGGGTGTGCATGTACACCCCCCCCCCCCCGGG
>BLSH010116711.1:36750-47520 GCA_018402905.1 Glandirana rugosa
TGAGTTCACGAGGCTGAATCTTTTTCTAAGAACCCCTCTGAAGTCGTTGGACGTAACTGAAGATAATGTCAGTTCAGCGCGACTCAGCGGGGTGTTTAGCCTGAGGTAATTGACGTGACTTTTAACGTCATTATGGACTACCTCTAGCGTCCCGTACCCACTTAGCTCTAGCGCTAAAATTATGCTAATTAGCACGTCGAGACTGACGCTGGACTTTTAGCACGTGGAATACCACGCTGAAACGGTCCGTTGAAGGACCGCTGAACTCTTGATGAAACTACGCTGAAAGTCCCTTACGGACTCATTGGAAGGACATTACAGTCTGTAATGGAGTCCGATTTGTGGGGCGACTCAGCGCGACTTGACTGTAATAGAAGTCAATGCAGGTTGCTGAAGTCTCCCCAAGAATCTTTTTCTAAGTCGGAGCACTTGAGTCTCTCCTATCTGGGCAGACTGCCAAGTCTGGGCAGAGAGCCAAGTCAAGTTGATGAAAGAAGTAAAAAGATATTATGTTTCAAATGATCAAAGGGTTGAACTCCCTGTATAGAAGAGTTTAGTTTAACCATTTAAAGACTAAATATTGTCTGACCTTTGCTGCTTACAAATAAAAATCCAGTATTTTCTGATAGAAAATGACTTAGAACCCCCAAACATTTATATATATTATTTTTTATAGCAGAGACCCTAGAGAATAAGATGGTGGTTGTTACAATATTTTATGTCACACGGCGTTTGCGCAGCGGTCTTTCAAGCGCAATTTTTTTGCACAAATTACACTTTTAAAAAAACAAACAGTGCTGTTAGCGCAATTTTTTTGTATATGTTAGATGTTACGCCGCGAGAATCGTGCTCTTTATTCTAAGCAAAAAAAATTGATTCTCATTTTGGCCAGAATCGTGCAGCTCTAGTCCCAGTAGTGTGAGGCAAACTTTAGTGTTGCCAACCTGCAACAGGATGTGCTGTGACTGGCATGATCTCCTGAAAAACTGTATACGAGGCATGATGCCAGACATACTGAAGAATAGATTTGGGGTTTAAATGAACTTGAAAAGCAGTGGATGCTGTGCATGGGCGGCACAGTCAGTGGTGTAGTGGATAGAACCTTCGCCTGGCAGCAAAAGGGTCATTGGTTTGAATCCCAACTACGACACTACCTGCCTGTTTGCATGTTCTCCCTGTGCCTGCGTGGGTTTCCTCTGGGTACTCCAAAGACATGCTGGTAGGTAAATTGCCTCCTGTCTAAATTGGCCCTAGAATATGTATGAATGTGAGTTAGGGACCTTAGATTGTAAGCTCCTTGAGGATAAGGACTGATGTGAATGTAAATATATATGTAAAGCGCTGCGTAAATTGACAGAGCTATACAAGTACCTGAAATAAATAAAAAATGGAGTGGCGGGCAGGTTTTGGATCTTCGTATACTGAATACCAGATGTGTGGTATATGCAAAAAATATCAAAGGAAATAGATCTAGCAGCATTGGAGAGATCTCCAGGCAAGTGTGATAAGAATTGTGTTGGTTTGCAGTTTTGTTGGCATCCCCCCTCATATGGCTGTGAGCGAGGAGAGCGAAGTCAGGCTGTACAGAGAAATAATAATAGGCTGCTGCAGAAATGACAGTGATTTGGAATAGAAATGCACTGCACGGTGCTGTGCTGAGCATTCTGCCTTTCTGCTTACAAAGCTCCACTCCATCATCTTACTGATGCCCTGCTTATCTCTCATGTGCTTCCTATGCTGTCCTAAATGAAGTCAATCCATTTTTAATGACGGCTATAAAATCCATTCCTTCAGCTCGTTTCTGGTGTATTTTGGAGCCAGAATTAAGCGTCTTTAATGCATATTAGACCGAGAGCTCCAAATGGGATGGATGAATAGATGTTACAACACATCACTTATAAAATACTTTATGATAAATAGCAAGAATTCTCCAGATTCCACAGTAACTGATGCACATTTTGTTTGAAAACTGATTCTGCACACATTCACAAAATGCATTAAATGGCTTTATCGATACATTTAAGTGATTGTAAAGTCTCCTTTTTGTTTTTTCTTCTAATAAACATGTCATACGTGCCTCCTTTGTGCAATTGGTTTTGCACAGAGCAGCCCGGATCCTTCTCTTCTTGGGTCCCTCTTCTGCTCTCCTCGCCCCTCCCTCTGGTGAGTGCCCCCACAGCAAGCAGCTTTCTATGGGGGCACCCGAGCCGAGTCAGAGCTCCGTGTATCCATTCAGACCCAGCCCCATCCCCTCTCTCCCCTGATTGGCTGGCTGGCTGGCTGGCTGGCTGACTGACTTTGACAGCTGTGGGAGCCAATGGCGTCCCTGCTGTGTCTTGGAGGATTGTCCCGGACAGCTTAGACACTTCATCGCTGGAGAGAGAAGGAGCTCAGGTAAGTAATTATGGGGTGCTGGGGGGGGGGGGCTGCTGCACACAGAATGTGTTTTTTTTTTTATCTTAATGCATTAAGATAAAAAACCTTCTGCCTTTACAACTCCTTTTAATTGAAAGATAATGCCAATAATTAAGTTACTGCCAACAGGAAGTTTGTTGCGCAAAGGAAAATGTCTCTCCATAAAACTAGTACTGTAGCCTTAGCACTCCCGAGACTTAGATTTTCTAAATTGTTGGCAATCAGGGATGGAAATATCATCCCATCTGGTGCCCCCACCTTGTTTAGCAAGTCACAAGATGTCCACCATGGCCCTCCACACTGGTGCAGACAATGCAAGCCTTGGGCATGTAAATGCTTTATACACAGTACATTTGTCTTAGTTAAAGTGATTATAAACGTTCAACTTTTTAAAAAAATGATAATAACAACCATGTTATAATTACCTGCTCTGTTTAATGGTTTTGCACAGAGCAGACCCAATCCTATTCTCAGGTTCCCCACTGGCACTCCTTGCTCCTATAATTCAGTAAAGTAAAAAAAAATAAAGTTTTGCATTATATGGAAAATGACTATTTCATGTAAAGTAGACAACTTGACTGTAGTAGAAGTCAATGCAAGTCGTCTGAAGTCTCCCCAGGAATCTTTAAAGCGGAGGTCCGCGAGAGAAAAAAAAAATTAAGTCAGCAGCTACACATACAGTAGCTGCTGACTTTTAATAATAGGACACTTATCTGTCCTGGATTCCAGCGATGTCTGCACCCGCCGCCGATCTTCGGATCGGGGGATGGGTGCAGCCGCCTCCATTGCGCGTAAGGGAACCCGGACGTGTAGCATTACAGCTTAATGCCGAGCACCTTACTGCGCATTCGCGCGAGGCTCTACCGCGCACTGCTATTGGCCAGGCGGCCAGTAGCAGAGGGAGGAGGGAGCCGGGCTGCTGACGTCAGCGGCCGCGGCGGCCAGCCAGAGCGCCGGATGTGTGGAAAAGGACACCTATCTAAAGACAGGTGTCTTCTTCCCCCTCCCCCCCGAAAGGTGCCAAATGTGACACCTGGGGGGGAGAGGAATCCAACCAGCGGAAGTTCCACTTTTGGGTGGAACTCTGCTTTAAGTCGGATGGACTTGAGTCTGCCAAGTCTGAGATCATTGTTGATAAGAGGCAAAGATATACAATGTTTCGTGTTATCAAATTTACTTGTATAGAAGTTTAGTTTAACCATTTAAAACCTAAATCTTTTCTGACACTTGTTGCTTACAAGTTAAAAATCCAGTATTGTCTGCTAGAAAATTACTTAGAATCCCCAAACTTTAGATAGATAGATAGATAGATAGATAGATAGATAATTTTTTTTTTTTCAAGCAAAAACGCTAGAGAATAAGATGGAGGTTGTTGCAATATTTTATGTCACACGGTATTTGCGCAGCGGTCTTTCACAAATTACACTTTCAAAAAAAAAAAATAACTAAACAGTGCTGTTGGCCCAATTATTTTGTATATGTAAGATGTTACACCGCGAGAATTTATTCTAAGCAAAAAAATCATGATTCTCATTTTGGCCAGAATCGTGAAGCTCTAATATAAAAATATATATATTTTTTTATATTCATATATTATAATTTTTCTTTTTTTGATGGATACTGTGTTTGTGTGTGTGTATATAATATTGTTTTTAGTGTTCCGTTTGAAACCTGAAGGCTACAAGACCTTCCGTATTCCCTGAAGGGTTAAGCATTATTTGTTTGACTCCATGACTGAAGGCTGAGCTATTTATACAGTCTCTATACTGTGACCTTACGTCTACTGTTACAGCATTTGAAAGGGCTCTGCTTAGAAAGTCCACCCATTCATCAGTCCTGACCTTGAGACTATTGTTTTGGGCAATTTGTGCAACTTGAAGTAATGAAAGTTTGATCACATTCACAATATGCTGCTTTTATTATCCGCCTTGGTCTTCAAGTGAAGCGATGGACTGAATGCACTGCTACATTGGAAGCCATTGTTGTGTGGTACTTCTGCTAGCATCCTGATAACATCATTCTGTGTGCTTTGCATGCAACATTAAAGTGGTTGACAACCACTTTAACCTACAGGTAAGCCTATGATGATGCTTTCCTGTAGGTGCCCTGTATATCCCCTAAACCTGTACGATTCAGGAGATATGAAGTGTTTTGCATGTGCCGATGTCATGTCGGCACATGCGCAGTGAAGAAGTGGCTTCTGTGCCGTTCCTCCACTGACCCTGTGCTATGACTGATGGCTTCCGCGCACATGCGCGGGAGTGACATCACGCGACTCCGGCCAGTCAGAGCCAGAGTCGCGGCCCCAGAAGGAAGGGGGCAGAAGATGGATGCGGCCTGGAGCGGGGACATCGCTGGACACTGCAGGCTTTGTTTCCAGGTAAGTGGCACATAATGGGCTACTATGCGATGCATAGTAGCCCATTATGCTTCTACTTTACAGGGTTATATTGAGGAAGTAAACCCAATCTGGATTTACTTACTCTTTAAACAGTATACCCATCATCCATTACAACTGGGTGATGATGATTTGACAACTGACCACATCCTACCTGACTTCTTGAACAAAAGTCAATTCAAAAATCAACTTTTGTTCAGCGGAATGGTGCTGACTGGGCCATTCACAGCTTGAATTTCGCCAAAATCAGCGGGAATTGGCTGAAATTTGTTCAGTTTGTGGCCAACTTAAAAAAAGAAGTATGGACTTAAAACGGAGTTCCACCCATGTAAAAGTCAGCAGCTACAAAAGTGTAGCTGCTGACTTTTAATAATCGGACACTCACCTGTCCCCGGTCCAGCGATGCAGCCACCCACAGCGTTGCTCTTCTCCCTCTCCTCCGTACGGCGCCGGCATCACAAGTGTGGGCACGCAGTTTTGGCTTCAAAGCCGGGCGCGCTCTGCGCAGGTGCGAGTCGTGCTACGAGCTGGGCATGGCCGGCGTACCTTCTGGGACCTGTGACTTGTCCCAGAAGATTGATTGGGGGGTGGGGGGGAGGTGAACTTCCTTCCAGCTCTGCGGCGCCAGGAGAGGAAGTGGACCTGGGTCCCCGCCCCCCCCTAAAAAATTACATGCCAATTGTGGCATGTCAGGGGGTCACCTTTCCTTAAAGCGGAAGTTCCACTTTTGGATGGAACTCTGCTTTAAAAAACCCTTCATACTCACCTAGGTGGATGCAGCATCGCTCCCCGCCAGCTCTGCAGTGAGAACTGAGCAGTTGGAACACCACTGATTGCTCAGTTCTCTGCTCTGAGCAGAGAGCCATGACTGTCAGTCAGCGGCTCTCTGCTCTCCCCTCCAGCGCACACTGGAGCGATGGGCTGTGGAGGGGGCGGCAGAGGCTGGTTCAGGCTTTCACATAATTGCTGAGTGGGTTAGCCAGGTGGTGGTCCAACATCTGGGTTTTCCCGAGTCTTGACCAGCTGAGTGACTTCAGCCTGCTGTTAAGCTGAAAACGGGTCACAGGAGTGCAGAGCGAACTGCACTCCTGTGCCCTACTGGAGACATATGGCCAAGATTGCGTTTGCTATACATCTTTTTTAAGTCTGCCCCGATACAATGATAACATTCCAGTTTTTATTTTGATTTTTTTTGACCGCAGTTGGGATCTACTGCATTGTTAGAGAGCTATGACGTGAGAGAGCGAGGAGAACAGCACTATGGACAGGTACTAGTAGGATAGCAAAAGGAACCGCATGGGCCACTTTATGTAGACATTGCTTTCAGCAAATTCTTCATGTCAACATTCTCAGTCAATCCAGAGATCAAGGCAGCTGAAATAATAGATAAAATCTTCACTTTTCCTGTAGAAGGTTGCTGCTTACCAACACTTCATCACCCCTGTCTGTCCGAAACTTCATCACCCCTGTCTGTCCGAAACTTCATCACCCCTGTCTGTCCGAAACTTCATCACCCCTGTCTGTCCGAAACTTCATCACCCCTGTCGGTCCGAAACTTCATCACCCCTGTCGGTCCGAAACTTCATCACCCCTGTCGGTCCAACACTTCATCACCCCTGTCGGTCTGTAAATCAGTCCAGCATTTTAAGGAACCAATAGGAATGCTTGAAAGGCGGGGGGCAGGTCCAAGGTTGTATTTTCCTGTAAAAGTCAAGATCTGCATGCAATTTCAGCTGCCTCCTTCTCTTCATAATGGCTGCACTGAAAGTGGAACTTCACTCTTAGTCAACTATTTTTAATACTCATGTTGCTAGCATTAGTAAATAGATAGGAAAGTACATTTACGTTAAACTTTTTTTTTTCACATTTCTATAGTTACCTCCTGGTCTCCAGGCCTTGGCAAATGATGTCGTACATCCCAGAAAGGAGGAGGGGGTTTTCTCAGCTAAGCACGCTCTCCTGCATATATGCCTGAGCTAAGGGCAGATGGATTCCAGGGAGTGAATGCTACTTAAATCAGCCCTTACTCAAGATTGCCAAGGCCAGAAATGCTAGGGAGCTGTTTTTAAAAGTGATTTCTCAGCAGAATAAAGTATAGAGGCATGGATGGATGAGTGAGCTTGATTTGACTATTAAAAATTAATTAAATATTTGCTTTTGGTTTGTGACTCTCAGCTGCTGTGTAGTTTTTGTTTTAACTGCAGATATCCTCAGCTATTACACCTTTATAAGTTCTGTTTGCATTACCCGGGAACATTTTTAATGCATTACATTTGGGCAGGGTGGATTTGATTTAAGCCAAGTCCATTTAAATCAATATCTAAATCATGATTTAAATCACTAGTAAAAAGGCTTGGTTTAAATCATAATTTTTAAAGAGCAACTGTCATCTGTCTCACAGCGGCTCATCCTCTGACCCGCTGTTGACTCACTGACAGTCCCATTCACTTTAATGGAACGGTTGGTGATGTGGCAGTGACACAACAAGGTGAGGGACGTGGTGGCAGCAGATGAGTGGATGCCCGCTAACAGGCGCTGCCATGATGGATCTGAAATGACAGGTGCTCTTTAAATCGAAGGACTTATTCTTGCTGGTAGTTAGATTCTTTAATATTTGCAAACAAATTGAAGGTTTCCTATTTAGAATAATAATCTGTCAGGTTAGTAAAACAGTGATATCCGAACAAATTCAATCATACAGTTTGTAGTGTACATAGATTTGCAAAACAATGGGATAAAGGAATATTCCTGAACTTTGTTTTATCTCATGGTTACTGTGAAATTGTGTGAATGCATCAATGCAGTGCATTTTATCTCCACTTGCAGAGCTTGGATTCATTGAATGAGTTTACCAAAAATGTAAATATTACAGAATATACAGCCTCATGCTACAAAACTAAGCTCTATTTCATGCTGAATAAACTAAATTATTAATGTATCTTAAATAGATAACTATTACCCCAAAAGCATTTTATTAAAATAAATTTGATAAAAATCTAAACAATCTGATTTAAATAAAAAAAATCCTAATTATTATTATTATATATTTTTTTTAAATCATTGATCTTTTATCCACCCTGCATTTGGGATAGTTAACGGCTACAGTAGATATCCTTTCTAAACAGTTTTGGAATGAATAGCGATACTTTATTGTGGAAGATTTTCTGCCATGGAGCTTAGTTTTGTAAAAGGAGAGCGGCGGCTTCTCTGCTTGTCACGTCAGTATTACCCCCAACACTACGATACTGCCGGATCAGGGCTGTCTGTAATGTACTGGACAACCCAGGTCATCCTGTCCCTTTCCCCTTGTCATTGTGGAGTTACCAAGACCTTCTTTTCCTGCTAAAAAAATATCTCATCCACTCCTAACTAAACACAATACAACTTACAAGAGGTCGTTTTCATTTTTATTTAAAAAGCAGGCTGTTTTTGTTCCTTGTTCAGCTATAAACCTGGGGAATTGATTAATATTTACAAGTGGAAACTTTATTGATAAATTATGTGAACGGTAAAACCTAAAGTCAAAAATGATGGGCTCGCTGGTCCGCCTAGAACTGCCATTACAGAAAAAAGCCCATCTTATCTCCCGGAAAGGGAACCCCTAGAGTTTGTACATCCCAGCTATACATGGGTCAAGCGATGTCCCCATCCACACTATCCGCATGGAAGGAGGGATCTCACTGCCAGCCTTTGTATTCAGCACTTGCAGCACCCCTTGCTGCTGACTACAGTGGTGGCATCTGGATACAGTCGCTGTTCCACCCGGCTCTATTGATTCTTAAATTGACCTTTATTGCCCTGGATGGTGCGGGCACTTTGGCTCACAGCTTGAATTCTGACTGATCCAGTAAACGTGATTCGCATGTGATTTGAACCCGCATTGCAGTGCCGATCACATGCAATAACTGTGCAGTGTCAGTTCAGCCGTACAGTTTGTATGGCTGAACTTGCATTGGATTTGCATAAAAAAGGTGCAGGGACTTTTTTGTTCCCCACACTGGAATCGGATCTCATGGAGGTTCACAATTATGCGATCTGATTTCTTTCCGAATCCACGGTCCGCACTGTGATCTGTGAACCAATCTGGGGGTGTCATACATTTTGTATTGACACTCCCAGGGGATTGCAGAGGGCAGTGTGACCTGCCTGCGGGGGAGATGCGATGGGGAAACCGGCACTGGAGTTGCGCTGGTTTCCGCATCGCAGGAGTGTGAACCCAGGCAGAGGAGGTGAGCAGAAATGTAAGACTGAGCCTAGGTTCACACTGATGTGATGTGGGAAATGCACAAGATTTGCTGCGTTTCTCTGCATTGTACGCAGTAGCATTGTGTTTGTCATCTGCTGTGGGTGTCAAAGTTGACGACACCCCAAACGCAGTTCGCAGAACGTCGTGGGTTTGCATGAACCACATCGCTTGGGGGTGAACACCCATGTGATGCGATTCTAGTGTGGGTAAAACAAAAACGTCCTGCACCTTTTTGTGCGGCTGCGGTGCGATTTGAGCCAAACAAAATGAATTTGTATCGCACATCGTATGTGATTTGCACAAGAATGCGGTGGGATTCCTGTGCGAATTACATGCAGTGTGACGCATAGCACTAGTGTGAACCCAAGCTCAATTTTGACTTTAGACTTGGGTCTGTTTTTAAAGCAACCAAGTAAGTTAACTTTTATAAATATATATATACCTTTTCTTCTATGTGATATTTACCTTTGTTATTGTTTATGATGTTGTTGTTGTTGAGCTCCTTTAGGCTCCATGCACACTGTAGCTGCTAAATGGTCGTTTTTGGGCTTATTATTATTTTTTTTTTTCTTACAGCCCATTAACTCCCCTCTGTTATCCTATGTGTCCGTGCACACATGAATGTTTTATTGTCATTTATCAGCAGTGGAGTTTATGGGCTGTTAGAACCAGGGATGCACCGAAATTTCGGCTGCCGAAAATTGTCGGTATTTTTGGCCAAATCAATGTTTTCGGTATCGGCCGAAACAAAAAACGGGCAGATACCAAACGTGGGAGAGGTCTGCCCCGGGTACCGTCCTTTGCGGGGCATGTGTGCATCACATACCCCCGCAATAAAAGCGGGAGATGAGAAGATTTACATTGCACAGAGCGTGCTGTTTGTACAAGCCGCTCTGTGCATGAAACTGTCATGTAATTACACTGAATGCAGACAGAGAGCTGTCAGATCTTCAAGTTGATGTCGGAGGTGGGCGGGACCAAACGGCCATCAAACGCCAGCCAATGGGATAGGGCCTGGGCGGGTGTTTGATAGCTGTTCGGTCTCTCTCTCTCTCTCTCTCTCGTAATTAGGTTGTGACAGTTTCATGCACAGAATGGCTCATACAAGCAGCACGCTCTGCAATCTAGATCTTCTGCTAGTGCCATCCAGTGCTGCCTGTCAGTGCCAATTAGGCATAGGTAGACAGCATATGACAATTGTATATAAAAATAAAAATATTTTTTAAAAAACTGTAATTTTCGGTTTTTCAGCTTAGTGCATTTTCGGTTTTGCTTTCGGCACCAAAATTTCCATTCGGTGCACCACTCGTCAGAATGCCCTAAAATCGCATTCAAGAGTCATTCTTCTGACCACAAACCATGTTGAAAGCTTAAAATCGCTCAAAAATGCGGCTTACCAATGTTTTTGATCCATTAAAAAAAAAAAAAGAGTGCATGAACGCTGATAAAAGCCGAAAAGCTCACTACAAAGCTGCTGACATATTTCGATATTTAACGTCCATTGTGCATGGAGCCGTATTGTTCATAATCTTCATGTGTAGACAAGAATGCCCCAGAAATGAAGCAGTTCCAGAATTTTGCTGACTCCGCTCATAAATGTCTCTATAAAACAAGCAGCAAGCTAGATTTTGAGCATTCCTTATAATAACTAGGTTACTGCTACTCTTAAGGTCGAAATTCAGCGACTGAATTTCTTCCTCCTGAACAACCC
>BLSH010116711.1:53382-64799 GCA_018402905.1 Glandirana rugosa
ACCTAAAGTTGACTACGAACGGGGAAATCCGTGATGAACTTCCGAAGTACGTGTGACCGAATTTTTAGCGACGAAGATGTCCTCAAAACACAAGACGGACATCTTCGTCGAGTTACAATAGGATACACAGGTATGTGTAATCCTGCAAAACTCCGTATAAAACTCGAGTTGCTAATCTCTGGTCTTTTTTTTTGGGAAGACCAAACGTAAACACTAACCTCGAATGACCGTCTTTTTGTTTTTTTTTTTTTCTTTTGGAGAGAATTGGTGAAGGTATGTCCTGTGAATGTGGGGGAAGGAATGGTCTGGTTAAAAGTCGAAAGTCGTGAGAGTGTGAAGTACCATGACTGAGTAATTGTCATTTAAAGTGTGAGAGTGCTGAAAGCTGAAAATTGGTCTGGTAAGGAAGGGGGTGTAAGTGTCCTGTATGGAAGTGGTTAAGAGAGGTTTTCTTTTTTTTTTTTTGTTTTTCTGCCAGTAAGCTCCAATCACAAATGCAAACCAGAAGGGTTTTTTTTTCTGGTCTCTAATCGTTGAGCTCAAAATATGCCTCAAAACGTCCTAATGTGTATGGACACATAGGATAACATTGAGCTGCTTCTACAGGCAGAACACAAAACTCCTGTAGAAGCAGCGATTTTTAAGCCAGTGTGCATGAAGCCTTCAAGTAGTGCCTAAAGGGGCAAGCATCAGTTGAAATCCATGCAGTGTATGGACAGCTTTAGGGTCCTTTCACACATACGGACCGTTCATTTCATCCGTTCAGTCACGTCAAAACGGATGAAGTATCCATCAGTTTTTCATCCGTTTTTCATCAGTGCTCATCAGTTTTTCATCAGTTTTTTCATCAGTTTACATCAGTTTACATCAGTTTTTCATCAGTTTACATCAGTTTTTCATCAGTTTTTTCATCCGTGGTCATCAGTTTTTCATCAGTTTATTTTTACATTCACTACCAATGCAAAAACGGATGAAAAACTGACCGTTCGTCAGTTTACATCCGTTTTTCGTCCGATCCGTTTTTTTGACGGATGAAAAATAGGACTTTCATCCGTTCAAAAAAACGGATGCTGACGGAAGTGGATGAAAACTGATGAAAATAGCTGATCATCAGTTGTCATCAGTTTTTCCATAGAGTTGCATTAATGTCCGTTTTTCATCCGTCAACGGATGGATGAAAAACGGACAAACGGTCCGTATGTGTGAAAGGGGCCTTATACGTTTAATCTGTCTATTTCCAACTTTCACTGTTCTAGTCTCGAACAGGGCTGTTGGTGTAGGAGATCCGCTTCTGGCAAAAGCCCCATTAAAAGCAATGGGAGATGCAGACAGGCTGCATACAGGGCCAATCATTTGCACTAATTGCTGCTTGAGTGATTGCATGCAAGAGACCACAGCACCCATTGCTTTCAATAGGGCTTCCACCAGCAGCTAATCGCTGTGAACCCCTGCTGGATCTCCTACATGTAATCACTAATGGCCTCATGTACAAGTGTGATTGGGGCCTAAACACTAGAAGTTGGATCAGCTGGAATGCGGATGTTGCTCCATACACTTCATTCTACCAAGAGTGGAACTTTCCTCTTTTAAGCTGGCCATACATGGATTGATATTTGGCCGGTTCAGCAGGGATCAGCAGAAATTCGATCAATGAATGGGCTGGCTGATTGTACTTCCATCATTTGACTTGGGGACAACCAGCCTTTTTACATGCGATTACTGCTGGCACTACAGGAGGCACTTCCCATCAACACTGGCTGTGTTGATGGGGAAATCAAATCGAATAACCTATGGGCTGCTTTAATCAATGAATGAAAACAAGGAATTTGATGAACTTAGAAATAAATGAGAAATCCCCTTTCAAAGAGGATCCGTGTACGGCACCTGCTCTAATCATTTTAGCAAGGGTGGCCTACTGTACAGTAAACCCTTTACAAAGGATTCCTGAAATAAACTTGATTGAACTTGAGATAGCAAGGGTAATCCAGTTTATTAGAGGCACCTATAGTCTGTATTACACTGGTCATACCAGCAGACTGGTGAAAGTTCATGTGAGCAGAGAGCAACAACAGAGACTCGTGCTCCTTCTACTGCATTCCTCCAATTGACAAGAATGACAAAGAAAATAGATTTAAAACAATAGTAAGGCTCAGCATCTGACTTTTGGAAGGCCTTATGTTTGCTGACCAGTAACAAGTAAACAGGTGCATTACAACATGAAATCCTTATAGTTTACATGCTGGAGGATTTGTATTTCTGGCTGTCTAGTTGAGATTTACTGTACACAGCACAGCCTCTCTGGCAGGACAGGAGACCTGATTTTTCTTTTCCTGCTGCAGTTAAACCCCCTGGCGGTATTCCCGAGTGTGGCTCGGAGTGAATTTTCTGTACCAAGAGCGGTAACCCTGAGCCACACTCGAGATTGCATTGCTGGATCAGGGCAAAGTTACTTACCCTGTCCCCTGGATCCAGAGATGTCTGCAGGCTGTGTCTTCCGCCTGATTCACTCTGTGTGCCGGGCTCCGTTCCCTGCAAGCGTTGCATCGCACGGGGGCGGAGACCGGCGGGAAATTCAAATAGTGAAACACACAGCACATACAGTACACTGTAATCTGTAAGATTACATTACTGTGTGAAATCATTTCACACCCCTTTGTCCCTAGTGGTTTGCCCAGTGCCCTGCATGCACTTTTATATAATATATGCCATTCTTTCTGCCTGGAAACTTAAGCAGTTTATTGCTTTTAATGGGCCTGCACACACTGGTGCAATAAATATCCGTAAACTAGTGCTGCGTTTAGATCAGTAAACAGAAACATGTACTAACCTCCACGTTACTGATCAGTATTTTGCACAAATACACTCATGTAAAAGCATAAATCCATAGTAAAGTCCATAGAAAAATAAATTGAATAGTGGATCAGGGCTCTTGCACAAAGGTGCCAAAAACGGCACATTTTTAGGCGATTAGGCTCTGTTGTTTTTTTACAGTAGCCTGTCAGGAAGATCCGGTGTTCATACACCAGTACTGTGTGCATGGACCATAAAAGTGGTGGTTTTGGTTTTGTTTGACTGCGGCATGATATAAACTGTAATTCTCCTTTCACAAAGGGACACAAAGAGCATTGCCCCAGGTCTGGAAAAAGCTAGCAAGTAATGGAGCTTAATGGTGAGGCTGTGCAGCCTTGATATGAGACCGTAGCATCGTTTTTCAGGTTATGATTCAGGCTGATTTGACCAAGGAACGGAAGGATTTACCCCCTTAATGACCAGGCCATTTGTTGCGATACTGAACTGCGTTCCTTTTAACTGACAATTGCGTGGTTGTGCGACGTTGTACCCAAACAAAATTGGTGTCCTTTTTCCCACAACTAGAGCTTCCTTTTGGTGGTATTTGATCACCTCTGCAGTTTTTTTTATTTTTTGCGCTATAAACAGAAAAAAGCATCAATTTCTGAAGAAAAAAAAAATATTTTTTACTTTTTGCTATAATAAATATCCACATTAAAAAAAAAAAAATAGATAGATAGATAGATAGATAGAACAAATTTCTTCCTCAGTTTAGGCAAATTTGTATTCTTGGATCAGACTAGATAGTTTCCAGAATGAAGGAGCTTTGAAATATCCGTCACTGGAGTACAGCTGCAAACAGGCCACCACCGGAGACATGCACACCTTGTGAGGTTAATGGAAGGGGTACCTTTAACAAATATGGTGGACTCACTATCACTAGTGGGTCAAACGAGCTGACAGATATAACCCTCTGCAGGGTATATAAGACGGGCTCTCTCCCTCTCCAGGCCTCTGGTGAATGGACAGCTAAGTGGTTCGCTACATCAGCCTTCCATCTCCACAATATACACAGAAAGGAAGGGATCCATAGTGTAAATCCGCAAAATTCAGTTTATTTAAAAGCAAAAATGGGTGCTCACATTAAAATGAATTAATAAGCGCACATAACGCACAATAAACGCCCCTGGAAGACGTCACGTATGACGAAACGTAGGACGGAACCATGCACTGACTTCACCACGCCTTCACGCTCTGGGAAGTACGGGGAGGGGGGGGGGCGATTATCTGTGTTATGCCGGCTTTTTAGATGTGCGTTTATTCATTCATTTTAATGTGAGTACCCATTTTTGGTAAAAAAAATTGCAATAAGTGTATATTGATTGGTTTGTGCAAAAGTAATAGCATTTACAAAATAGGGGATAGATTTATGACATTTTTATTAATTATTTTTTACTAGTAATGGCAACGTTTTACGATTTTTAGCAGGACTGCGACATTGCAGCGGACAAATCAGTCACTTTTGACACTTTTTTTGGGACAGTGACATATACAGCAATCGGTGCAATAAAATGCACTGATTACTGTATAAATGACACTGGCAGGGAAAGGGTTAACGGTAGGGCCGATCAAAGGGCTAAGTGTTTTCCCTGGGTGTGTTCTAACTCGGGTAGCGACCGTGGGTTGGTCAGCGGACATCGCTATTTCAGGAAGTGACATACACCTACGGCGATTCCGTAATAGAGCCAACCTACCGCAGTATGACGGCGGCTGGTGTTTTAAGTGGTTAAAAAGACGTTGGTCAGGTAAAAGTATTTAAAACTGTATGTTATTCTAAAAGAGCTGACCTCTTCCCCACTAAAATGTGTTAGAGTAAATTGTGTAGATTAACTCTTTCTAGTTTAGCCTGGAGCTCTGCCATATTGGTGTGAGTTGGCATACATTGAAAATATGAGTAGTCATTCTGAATAATCAAGAGCGCTTTTCATTAAAGCTGAATACCAGCCTTACCCCAGTCCTGTACAGTTTTGCAGGCTCATCTCTTGTAATGAAATCACTTAGATAAAGCCTGCCCCGCTTCCTGGCTGCATGATGTCTGCTGTCATCTAATTCTCTCCTCCCCGTCCTGACTGTCCCTGGCCCGTCCCTTTTATATATTGGATTTCAGCTCTTTCAATCATGAAGGCTCCGCATCACATATGAGGATTATCTAGGGCAGTCTGCATGCCAGTGTAGCTTGACCAGGAATGCCCACTTCTCCATAGGGACATCCACCCATCAAGGCATTTTGATATTTGTATAGTTCCTCCCACTCTTGGAAGGGACCATTGCTTTCATCAGAGCTGAGGGCTCCTCAGAGGAGTACTGTGGCAGGGTGCTGTGATGTATTCAGGAAGCTATGTACAGAGCCCTACCAGCTATGATCTGCCTGCATGGTGGAGAAATTCCATGTTTCTTTACTATTATGGCTCACCAATACAGAAGAGTGCATCCTAAACCTGGTTACCTTTCGATTACTTTATTCTATAGCGGGGGTCAGCAACCTGTAGATCGTGGACAGGTGACTGGTAGATTGGGGTCTGGCTTTGCTAACCCACCATCCCAGAGCATCAGAGTGCTATGCAGAGGGAGCACTTGTAAAGTTGGAGCTGTAGAAGGGAGCAAGAGCCAAATAAGCCGATGCCTCCTCTGTAGCGCTGGCTCCTGTCCCATGCAGTGAAACCAACTGCACTCCATCTCTTATCCCGGCTAGCAGTCTACAGAGTGGTGCCAGAATCCATAAACAAGAGATCTTCAGGTCACTGTGAAGCAATGCACTGGGCATAATAGCAGTGTTGTGTTGCTTTCTCACCATCTGCCTTAACCCCATGGCCCCCACAGAGGCATGCATTTGCAGAGTGGAACCATTTACTTGAATGGGTCATGATTGGCAGGCGGTAGCACCCATCAAAAACAACAACTTAATTCCTGCTGCGGCATTTGTACACTCTGGCTGCTGCCTCAGCAGCTAAAGGGTGTATGGTTTGTGGGTGGTAAAGCCATAACTCAACCGCAGGGTTTTACCACCCCCAACTTTACTTGAGAATGAGTCCTAAGGTTACCTCTGCCATGCAACTAAGGGCTCATTCACAAGTGCAGCATGCACTTTTGCCCCTCTGAAAAGTGTTCCGAGTTTGTTTGACAGGTGGTCAGGAGGTGATCTGTTGCCACCCAAATTAAAACCCATGATTGCCATGCAGTGCACACGATTGCTACACAGCAGTACGGCAATTAGAGGATTAACTCAGGTGTGAGGAGGTGACACTGTGCTCGGTGATCTTTGACTTTTCCCATTTTGTTCAGGTAGATCTCCACTTTTTTAAGGTTGTCTACCCCTGTTCTACAGGAATGTCCCTAGGAACTGACCAAATGACCAGGCCCCTTCAGAAATGTGTACTATCTTCATGAAAAGGTAATACTGTTTTTCCAAGGGTTACGATTGGTTACTACTACCAATTAGTGCTGTATATACCACAGCCAAAATTGGAATGAGGTAGTCTCTGATCAGGGCTGCAGTATGCATGCATCTGGTTTGATCATCTTGCCAAGCTGTTAAGCTGGGGGGCTCATTGGTGAAAGGCATCTATAGTGAAGTATTATGTTGTAGTTTTCCAATATTACTACATTTGTACATCTGTCATTACTGAAATGTTATATATATTTATTTATAATATTTTATATATATATATATATATATATATATATATATATATATATATATATACACATACATACATACATACATACATACATACATACATACATACATACACAGTTTTCACCTTCAAGTGTTTGTTTGCTCCCTTTGCACATCTATAAAAAAAAAAAAACCCCAAGAACATAAACGATCACGTGACCGGATAAAACACTGCGTTGCATAGAAAGGCACAGAGTCCCAGTGATAAAGTCACAGGGTCTGAAATAAGGTATGCAAGGAAAATGGAAAGATATTATTTAAAAATGTCATTGGCATAGTGATGAAGGGGGGAAAGGAGGGACTAGAGAATTATAAAATATAAGACGATTAAACTTGAGCTTAAAGTACAACTAAAGGTCTCTGTATGGCAGCTTATCCAGTTACTGATGCACAAGCCACAAAAAGTTAAAAAAAAAATCAAATGAACCGTTCCATTTGTGTCTCATCCTCCTTGACACTGCAGCTCACAGCGGGGGTCGCTGCCAATCCAGAAAACCATGGACAGGAGTGGGTGTGGCCAGGTGATGATTAACAAGCTACATGGGCAGTGCAGCATCATTGCCACTCAGAAAGCTACAGCATAAAATCATTTTTGTATGCCACACAGATTTAAGGTGTTCTGCAACTTTCATACCATTAAAGATTATCCTTTGGAGATTATACCATCGTAATGGATAAGTCCATGTAAGGAAAAAAATCACTATACTTACCTTCTGCAGCCGCTCCGACCCGATCCCACGATGAGCTGTCAGCTGCGGCTTCACTGTGGAGGGGTGCAGAGGACGCAGCCGACAACAGAAGCCCCATAGTAAGTCTATAAGAAACAATTGGATATCCCTAAATATGGGACTTTAATGGCAACAAACACATCCAGTGTAATTTGTATAAAAAACGATTTGATATATCTTAAACTTTTTTTTTTTTTTACATATAAGGTTGCGTTCATACAGGGGCAACCCGACTTCGTTGTGACTTTGCTAGGCAACTTACAACGCGACTCCATGCCAGGCGACTTTGCCTGTGGCCAGTCAGGGGAGGGAGGGAGGGAGTTGCCCCTCGGGGGGAGTAACTGAAAATTCTTTAATTTTTCATGTATAGATGGGGCATCCGAATGGGAGGCGACTTCCATTGAATTCTATGGGCACAAGTCGGATAGAAGTCACCTTGAAGTAGTACAGGAACCTTTTCTGAAGTTAGAGCGACTTCAGTAGTGTACATTAAGGCGGCTCCCATTCATTTTAATGGGATTTAAGATGTCAAGCGACTTGGGGTGCCACAAGTCAGAGCGCAAGTCGCCCCTGTGTGAATCGAGCCTCAAACTGGTGGTGTTTGTTGCCATTAAAGTCTCATATTTGAGGATATCCAATTGTCTCCTACTTACAGGGATGCAGCAACCACCTACCAATTGATCTTCAGCAGTGGAAACCCCAGAATACAAAGTAAGTCTATGGGTGACATCACTTCCCATTCATTTCCCCGCCATTATTGGCTGTGTCCTCTGCAGAGCTTCTGCCACTGGAGATCGGGTTGGCTTCAAAAAGGCATGTATGGTGATTTCTTCTTTACAGGGTTAGATAGGTTAGTGTTAGATTTTGGATGTCTGTGGATGCAGGGATTTTAGTTTTAGGGTGGACTTGCACTTTAGGAGTCCCACCCTTAAGAAGAGCCCGGTAGAAGGGGGGCTTCTTTGACTCGTGAAGTGTGTTGGTTGTTTTGTTTTTCTGCTGTTTACCAATTTTTATCATTGAAGACTGAATGTATGTTTGGTGCCCTCATTGTGTATTCTCAATTCTGGGTTAAGGCTAGGTTCACACTGCTGCGGTGCGGGAACCCTGCGAATTCACTGCGGGTTCCCGCATCGCAGGTCTCTGAGCGGCAGTTCACACTGCCATATGCGATCTCTGGGGAGTGTCAATACAATGTTAATGACACCCCCAAATGAGTACGCATATCGCACTGCGAACTGCAAACTCGCACAGGAATCGGATCGCATGGTGTGAACCACCATGCGATCCGATTCTGACCCTGTGAAAAAAAAGGGTCCTGTGCGAGTTTGCTCCGATTGCGATGCGAATTCAGCCATACAATCTCTATGGCTGATTTTGCATCGCACAGAGATCGCATATGGTTCACACTGCAGTGCGGTGCGAAATCATATGCGATCTCTGTGATCGGAGCAGTGTGAACCTAGCCTTACCCCTCTCCATTGGATGCCCTTGTTTTTTTGTAGAGCAGCCAAACGGGAGCTATTGTGCTTGGTGATGATTCATCTGACCTACTGCAAAACACATATCCAGTTTTTTATTCTTTGTTTTCATTTCACTGGAGAGGGGACATATGAAGCTGCATTGCTGAGCTAGAAAAATGAATGACTTAAATCAGTATTAAACCTGAACCAAAATTTAAACTATTGCAGCTTGCCAATCATTCGATATGGTGGCTGCATTTGTTTTCTTTTTTAGGCTTTCTCCTGGGTTTTCACCTGGTGATCTGGCCAGTAACACACCTTCTGTATTAGAGTATGAAACACCATGTGGCTCGGTGCAGTGCAATTTTAAAACCATAAGGGTCCTTTCACACTTACAGAGCCCGCTGCTCAGGGGGGATCCATCCGTCGATCCCCGCTGAGCGGGGCGGATGACACTCCGTGCAGAAACGGACCTGTCAGAGCTCCGCTGTCCTCTATGGAGGATCTGATGAACACGGACCGTCTGTCTGTTTTCTTCTGATCCACCAGATGGATGCAAAATAGGGTTTCCGTCCGTCTGTTTTTAGCAGATTGGATGTCAGCAGACATGTCACCGCTGACATCCGTCGCTCCATAGGAGTACATGGAGCATCCGTTCAGGTCCGCCTGAAAAACTGACAGGCGGATCTGATTCGTACGTGTGAAAGGACCTTTAGGGTCAGGAACTTCTTTCCTTGTTTCTTGTGGGTAGGGCAGTGCATTAAAATGAACGGGCTGCCCTACCTGTGATGTGCATGCGCAAACACGTTTGCATACATCTGAACGGAGCCTTGTTGCTTTCCTGAAGTTCTGATTTAATGTCTGCATTTTGCTTGCACATGCAGAGTGTTGACGACCAAATTCAGTACATTCCCATGAGGGCTGGACAGAAATATGAATGCATAGATACATTCAGGTTGACTAGAACCAAAGGCCATTCATAATTTACTCTCTGGAGATCATTGGTATTTTTACCACAAGGTTAGTGGGTCTGTGGTGGAAAGGGCACAGCTGGTATGCATGACGTTTCTGACATAGAACTGCCAGCCACAGCTCGTGTTTTCCATGTTCAGTGTCTAGTGTTCTCATTAGGACTATTGCTCAATGTTAAATGGAGAGCAGGAGAGAAATTCTTTTATCTGGTGGCATTAGAATTTCTAGATTTATGTATGTGTACTTCTTAAGTACTTGTGACCAACAGACCAGCTTCCATTGGCTTGGAAGTGGTGATATTATCATGGAGACTTTGCCATGCTTATGTTCGCCAGTCCAGGCTTCTGTCCAGATAAAATAATTATTGGCTGCTTTTCCAGATTTTTTTTTTGTGTGACTCCAAACAAAACTCACTGTGCTTGCATGGGTTTCCTCCGGACACTCCAGTTTTCTCCCACACTCCAAAGACATGCTGGTGGGATAATTGGCTCCTGTCTAAATCGGTCCCTTTGTATATGACCCCTTTGACCCCAAGGCGTTGTTAAAACGCCATGTGCGAAGTGAGCGTTTTTGCCGTGCTTTAGAAGTGCTAGCGCTAAAAATAGCGCACTGCTAACAGCGTTATTGAATCGCTTTTTAAGTGTTGCCATTGGCTAACAACCCCACCACTCTACATCACATCTTGTGCACTTCCTGGTATCTCGTGGTGGAAGAGAGATTGAAGATGAAGTATTATGAGCGGCTCCTGATGTTTGTGCTACTTTTTGGGGAAAATATTCTCAAACAGAGGCAGAGACTTTGTTATTGGGTGCATCCCAACATATGCCACTCCACCAGAGGACAATTCGTATTGCTGTAGCATTCCGATCATGTCCCCTTCCCCACAGCCTTAGTGCACATTTCATGCGCTTTTCAAGCGCTTAAAGTGGTTGTCAACTCGTGACAACCACTTTCACCTACAGGTAAGCCTATCATAAGGCTTACCTGTAGGTGCCCTGCATATCTCCCAAACCTGCACGGTTCAGGAGATATACAGTGTACTACATGTGCCGATGTCCTTTCGGGACATGCACAGTGAAGAAACGGCCTCTGTGTGATGTCAAAAGTGATGTCATGCGACTCCGGCTAGTCACAGAGCCGGAGATCGCGGCCCCGGAAGGAAGAGGGGGCAGAAGATGGACGCTGCCTGCCCAGGGGGCAGCGCTGGACATCGCAGGCTTTGTTTGCAGGTAAGTGGCACATAATGGGTTACTATGTGATGCATAGTAGCCCATTATGCTTCTACTTTGCCGGGGAATGTAGAGGAATTTAATACCCATCTGGGTTTACTTCCTCTTTAACCACTTGAATACAGGACGTTTATACCCCCTTCCTGCCCAGACCAATTTTCAGCTTTCAGCGCTCTCACACTTTGAATCTCAATTACTCTCTCATGCTACACTGCACCCAAACAAAATTTGTGTCATTTTTTTCACACAAATAGAGCTTTCTTTTGGTGGTATTTAAGAAGCTCTGGGTTTTTTATTTTTTGCGATATAATTGAAAAAAGTGCGAAAATTTTGAAAAAAAAACAATTTTTTTAGTTTCTGTGATAAAATTTTGCAAATAAGTAATTTTTGTCCATAAATTTTGGCCAAAACCTATACTGCTACCTATCTTTGGTAAAAATAACCCAAATTTGTGTATATTATTTGGTCTGTGTGAAAGTTATAGAGTCTACAAGCTATGGTG
>BLSH010116711.1:66164-94938 GCA_018402905.1 Glandirana rugosa
GCGAGGGGTACGTCGAGTTACCTACGAAAGTGGGCTCCACAGCGGGAAGGATCCGCAACGATTTTCAGGACGTTCGTCGTAGAAAAGTCGAACAAAACACGCGGGTTTTATCACGAAGTTTTTACAGGTAACTTTTATTACCAATTGGTCAAGGGATGGCTGCATATCATTTTACTGCAGCCGTCCCTGACCGGCAGCTAGGCCCTCCTATACTGCAGGAGGCGAAGAGCGGCGATGACGCCCGGGGGTCCCCGGGCGTGTCGCCGCTAGAGCCTAGCGAGCAGTTACCCCGATCTGGGGGGGACACAACCCCCCGGCAGACGAGCGATCCGAGATCGCCGCTGTGCGGGCCCCTGGGGGCCCGCAGTAGCGGCGAGAAGCGGAGGACGTCATATCCTCCCGGATCGACGGCCAGTCCCTGCCGACGTCATTTTACTATACGTCGGTAGGGAACTGGTTAACCATTATTTTCAATGGACATTTTTGAAGCACTATTTTGGGCGCACAAAACAAGCTGAAAAGATGCTGCTTGCAGGACTTTTAGCAACGCCTAGGAAGGGCGACACCTCGGGTGAAAGCATCCATTGAGCTGCATGGGGAGCGTTTCTTGGTGCGCTTTTTATGTGCTAATTGTAGCTCAAAAATGCCTGAAAAACGCCTTGGTGTGAAAGGGGGTCAATGTGAGGATGGGACCATAGATTGTAAGCTCCTTGAGGGCAGGGACTGATGTGAATTGAAAAGATGTAAAGTTCTGCGGAAATTGGTGGCTCTGTATATAAAGCCATAAGGTAAGTATGGTTGTTTCCTGTTCTCTCTAGGCAAAACGCAGATCGTTTAAAAACAATTCCCCCCCCCCCCCGGGATCAACGTAAGCTGAAATGAGCAAGAAAAGGGCTAGAACAAATAATCAAAAATGAAAATGGTAGATCCATTGACTTTATGTTCTGCCCATGTTAAAATAACCTTGTCGGGTCCTGTGCTGGGAATATTGGATTTCTCTTCTGTAGTGTCTACAAAGGCTGACACATCTACTTTAGTTTTCTTTTAACAAGCACAATCTTTATTTCCCTTTGGAGAATAAATGACTTGTTGATATACAAGGCCTGGATTATTTTGCAGTATTTCTAATGTTTTCCTGTTCATTTTATCCCTCTCCTTTAAAATATAATAATCCTTTAAAGCAGCTCTTTTCAAGATTGGCTCTCTAAAATGGGATATAAAATATTTCATACCAATGTTGTAGCACGATTTTGCCATTGTGCGTTGCCAGCAAAAAACAACTTTTTTTTTTCCCCCACTCTCACAGGCTTGGCTGAGAGGAACGGGAGCCATTGGCTTCTGCTATGGTCAATCAAATCATGTGAGGAAGGAGTGGGGGCGGGGCCAAGCAGCGCTCTTGTGTCTGTAGACGCACACAGCTCAGTTCAGGAGCGAGGGCAGACACAAAAGAGGAGGGAAAGAGCGCACTGGGCAGGGTACCCCAGATAACGAGGTAGGAGGCCACTCTGTGCAATACCACTACACAGAGCAGGTATTCTAAACCTGTTGATTAGTTGAATTAAAAAAATAAATAAAAAGGTGATGTTATCACTTTAACCACTTGCTGACTGCCTCGCGTACATAAACGGCAGCAAGTTGGCTCCGCTGCGCAGTCTATAAATGGCAATCCGCACAGCAGCAGTAGCGGGCGGGCACTGCCTGAGTGTGGCTGCGGGTTGGGCGGACTCTATGTCCTCCTGGAGAGGAAGAACAGGAAACCGCCGATGTAAACACAGCGGTTCCCTGCTCTGTCAGGTGGCATGACAGAGACCTACTGATCCCTGTGATCGGGATCCATTAGATCTGTCATGCCCCTGCCAACCCAGCCCCCACACAGGTAAAACGCGCCTAGGGAACACAGTTAACCCCTTGATTGCCCCCTGCAGGTTAACCCCTTCCCTGCCAGTGACATTTATACAGTAATCAGTTTTTTTTTTTTTGTTTTTTTAGCTCTGATCAATGTATAAATGTCAGTGGTCCCAAAAAAAGTGTCAAAAATGTCTGATCTGTCTGACGCAATAACGCAGTCCCAATAAAAATCGCAGATCGCCTCCATTACCAGTAAAAAAAAAAAAAAAAATAGTAAAAACGCCATAAATGAATTCTCATGGTTTGTAAACATGGCAACTTTTGTGCAAATCAATATATGCTGATATATATATAATTTTTTTTTGGACATGTATTATAGCAAAAAGTAAAATAAAAACCGCAGAGGTGATCACGACCGCACAATTGTCAGTTAAAGCGACGCAGTGCCAAATCGCAAAAAGTGCTCTGGTCAGGAAGGTGGCAGGCTGAAGTGGTTAAAGTGGTTGTAAAGGCAGAAGGTTTTTTTTTTTATCTTAAAGCATTGCATTAAGATAAAGAACCTTCTGTGTGCATCAGCCCCCCTAAGGCTTCATGCACACAGGACGTTAAAAAAAAAAAAAAGTCCTAAAATTTCCTCAATTGATCTAAAACGTCCAAACATAGGGGATCAGCGTTTATGTGCGTTTTTAAGCGTTTGAGCGTTTTTACAGCTGAAAAACCTCTCTCAGAACCCACGCTTGGGTTTTGTTTACAGCTCAAAAATGTCACTGCTAAAAACAGTTGATAACAGTCTATGTGTGGATGAACACATAGGATAACATGATGGGGAGTTTGACTGTAGGAAAAATTGTCTGCAGCTAACGTCCTGTGTGCATGAGGCCTTATACTTACCTGAGCCTCATCTCTGTCCAGCGATGTCCACAAGCATCTCGACCATCTAGTACTCTCCCTCTTGATTGGCTGAGCCACAGCAGCGACGCCATTGGCTCACGCTGCTGTCAATCAAAGTCAGTTAGCTAATCAGGAGAGAGAGAAAGAGAGAGGGCAGGGCTGAACCACAGCTTCATGTCTGAATGGACACAGGGAGCCACAGCTCAGCTTGGGTGACCCAATAGTAAGCTGCTTGCTGTGGGGGCACGCAACAGGAGGGTGGCACCCGAGAAGAGGATCTGGGCTGCTTTGCGCAAATCCACTGCAACACAGCAGATAAGTAAAACATTTTATTATTTACAATCACTTTAACTGCTGTGGAAGAATGATTTGATAATATGAAGAAGTTTAGCGTGGACACAAAAGTACAGATAGTGACACTTTAGACGATGCTTGGGAATCGTGTGAACATAATGCACGTGTGCAGGTTTATTATGAAGTGTATGGGTTAATGCCCCTTTTACACTTATGCGACTTGTCCTGCGATTTGGGACTGCAAAGTCCCATGACAAGTCGTTCCCCATTATTTCCAATGAGTACCATTCATATCTGTACGACTTCAAAGTAGTCCCTGCATTACTTTGGCCCAACTTTGATGCAACTTGAGGTCCATAGACTTCAATGTTAAACACTCAAAGTCGCATGCAAATCGCACCAAAATATAGATGCGATTTCTGTACTACTTCTGTAAGACTTTGTAATATGTTTTCATTGTGCCAAAGTTGCAACAGAGGTGGACCAAAGTTGTACTGATCCCAAATCGTGGCAAAAAATTGCAGTAAAATCGCATCGCACAAATAGTAAACGAATATATGTGACAGATAACGTGACAAAAACACAATTGTATGTGTTGGTGTAGAAATAAAGCAGTTGGATTCTCGGTGGATATCATGTTCTAGTTTATACAATCGGGGTTTTCCCATGATGAGTCTGTAATCTCCTGCTCATCAGATTCATGCAGTTGTTCATTGATCTAGCAGCTATGACAACATAACAACCCCAAGGATAGGGTGCCTTATAACGCTGGTTAACCTACATGTGTCCAAGTGACCGGAGTCCATAGAACAGAAGCCTATCTACATCTATTACCTTGCAGGAGTTTTCTGGAATTACAGAAAGTTCAGGTTGTGATCTGCAGGTGAAGGTCTGGCAGAGCTCTGTAGCTAAAATAGTGTTTCAGTTCTAATTCCTATATAATAAACTGCCTTATTTTACTGCCAGTGAATCCTATAGGACAGATTGTATTGGAATGACTCACTTCTTTTTATCTACCAAATACTGCAGTTTATGGGCAATACATGCTTTAATTAGTAACCTCCCTGGCGGTATGATTATGTCAGATTTTTGCGTCTCAAAGCGATACATTGTTTGGCATAGAAATTTGGCGTTTTATATTGTAGGCCTGTAATTCTTAGGAATAACTCACTTAAATCTGTCCAAAAACAGTCTAGTAGACATCCCGGGTATAAGGTTTGAAACAACGAAATAATAAATTATAATATAATAAATAACTATCAAAAATAATAATAAAATGTATTCAATAATGTAATCAAATCAAAAACACTGAAATTTGCTCAGTTGCAGAATTGTCGCTGTCGTCCCTTTCAGTGTCTGATGTCCAATTTCCCCACAAATCAGTATCACTCAATTCTGCAAGTGATTCTTATTTACTATCGCTGTTTTCTAGCTGGTCAAGAAAAAGCTTTTGACGTAAAGGGACACTTTTTGGATGCCATGGACATTCTCAATTTTCCAGGCAGAAAGAATGACATATATAATATAAAAGTGCATGCAGGGCACTGGACAAAGCACTAGGGACAAAAGGAATATGAAATGATTTCATACAGTAATGTAATCTTAGGGCTCGTTTACACTTGCTTCAAAACAAGGCTTCAAACCCGCTTTGCTAAAGCTCCCTTAACCCCAGTCAAAGCCCCTGTTACTAAATAAAATGATACCCCATGTAGCTTTAGCCAGGCTTCAAAGCCTCCCCAACGCCTCCATAGAAGTCTATGAGGAAGCTTGTTTGAAGCTCGCTTGAAGCACCTGCGGCTTTTCAGAGGCTGTAATTCAGCTTTAGCTTTGCTTTGTTTTGGAGAAATTGCAGGTGTGAGATATCAACAAACACACAGGCCAAGCTTCAAAAAGAGCCTGATTGAAGCTACACCGAAGCCTCAAAAACACATCAAAAAAGCTTTAATGTGCGTTGAAGCCAAAGCAAGTGTAAACGAGCCCTTACAGATTACAGTGTGCTTTATATGTTATGTGTTTCACTTTTTGAATTTGCCACCAGGCTCCACCCCCATGCGACACTCGCAGGGAACAGAGCCCGGAACCCAGAGGCATCAGGCGAAAGATTTCGCCGGAGGACACAGCGGGGGGAAATCGCAGGTTCCTGGGGACAAGGTAAGTAACTTTGCCTGGATCCTGCGATGAGATCCTGAGTGTTGCTCAGGGTGAGTTTTCATTACCACAAGCAGTAACCCCGAGTCACACTCAGGATAACCGCTAAGGAGGTTACTCACCATTTCAGTCTTTACTTCATAAGATTTCTGTTATTATCGGTTAAAGGAAACATACAGCCTAAGCTCATTTGGTTGTACTTCTCCTGTGGGTCTCAGGAGTGCACTTCATTCTGCACTCCTGTGACCCATTTTCAGCAGACGTCACAGAGCCGGTCCAGGCTCAGGAAAGATCATGACCATATGGTTGGGATTCGCCCACATGCCTAGACTGGTACCAGACTCAGCAAGTCAGTGAGAGCCTGAGCCGGCTGCTCTCGCCCCCTCCGCAGCCCAGCACTTCAGTGAGCTTGGGGGGGGGGGGGTTAGAGCAGACAGCGGTGACTGACAGTCACCAGCTTTCTACTCAGGGAGCTCGGAGAACTGAGCGATCTGCGGTGTTTGATCGCTCGGCTCTCAGCCTAGAGCTGGCGGGGGGACAGATGCAGAAAAATCTATTCCCATACTTTTAAAGCTAGGTTCCTGAAATGGTTACTTTTGCATAATTACATTGGCCCGGCTTGGACGAATGTAAGTATGCATGTTCTATACCTAGGCTATCCCTATGGAAGCTGGAAATCACTTTAGTAGGTGCCTCAATGCTTAGTGAACACAGGAGGCTGCTCACTAGGCAAGGCCATCCTTCAGAAAACAATTATGTCCTCAATTTCATGCAAAGCGTTCTCTGATTGGACCAGGTGAGGATTGTGATGTCAGCGCCCTACCTCTCCACCTCGTCCAATCAGAGAATGCTTTGCATTCACTGAGAAAACGCAAAGTGTTTCCTGAATGGCGTCTGTGGTGAGCAAGCAACCTCCTTTGGTCACTAAAAAGCAGGGCAGCCACATGGACCCAGAAGCTGGCGGCAATCACTGTAGTGGTGACTACTACTGCAATTTCCAGTTCCCACAAGCTGGACCAATAACTACACAAAAATATCCATACTTGGAATTCATCTTTAATAACTTTGATTTGCTGGTTTTGAGAAATTTTGTTTTGAGCGTTTTTTAAAAAAAAATCTAAAATTAGCCCCTCCTAAAATGTTGTTCTGCTTTCAATTACCCAGTTTAATTGTCCATGTTATTACTGTGTGTAATCGAGACTGCATTTTTCTACTATACCACTTGGTAGTAAGAACAGAGAGATGTATTGCTGAAAATAAAATCTTTATTCCATTCAAAATCCCAGACAAAGTACGTGTAATCTGTAATTCTATATGATGAGGATAAAGTGGAAATGTGAGACATGAACCGCTAACATGCAGTTACTTTCTACCATTCCAGATGCATACTGTATTTCAGTTATTTCTTTACACTACTGATGTAGAAAGTCACCTAAAGTTAACGTTTTGGTCAACTGAGCAACTTGGAGGCCATTAAGTTCCATAGCATGCAACAGCTCTGCATTGTAGGTACCGACATCCAGTAGAAGTCACTCTTACTGAAGATAGCAACTTCCCAGTGCACAGTGGTCACTGCTTTTGGTCAAATGACCTGGAGCTGGTCTTAAAGTGGATGTAAACCCACCACCCACCCAGTATAAACTAATGACACAGTATTAATGTATATATACATGCAAGCCTCTTGTATCTATCCCTACCTTGCAAATGCCCTTCCTGTAAGCACTAGCAGCTCTGTAAAACTATGAAATCAGAGGATGTCTGTGTTTGGTGGGTGGAGTTGTGATGTCACAAGCCTCCCCACCCACCTCTATACTGAGACATTGAGGAGGGAGGGGGGAGTGTAAAACTTTCTCTGCTGTGTGAAGGAGATAAGCAAATTGCTTGTCACTCACAGAGCAAGGGGCGGATCGACTGTGTATTTCCCTGTTAGACTTTCTCTTCCTGGAAAAAGGTAAGGTCATTACTCACAGTTGGATTAACTCTTTGTGACAAGACTGGGCACAGACGACCTAACATGCTATACTCTACCAGGCAGAATTATTAATTACATTTTTTTTTTCGGGTTTACATCCACTTTAAAGGCGTTGTAAAGGCAGAAGGTTTTTTTTTATCTGAAGGCCCCTTTCACACTTGTGCGGCTTGACCTGCGACTTGGGACTGCAAAGTCTCATGACAAGTCGAACCCCATGATTTCCAATGAGTACCATTTGTATCTTTGCGACTTCAAAGTAGTCCCTGTACTACTTTGGTCCGACTTTGATGCAAGTTGAGGTCCATAGACCTCAAGAGTACACAGGCATTCCCTGAAATCAAGTCAAAATCTCGGGCACTAAATGGTGGTAAAATCGCGCTACTTTCGAGTCGCGGCAGGGTGAAAGGGGCCTCATGCCTTCTATGCATTAAGATATAAAAAACCCTTCTGTGTGTAGCAGCGCCCCCCCCCCCCCCAATTAGCTGAGCCCCATCTCTATCCAGCGATGTCCACGAGTGTCTTAGCTGTCTCAGATTGGCCGATACACAGCAGCGACACCTTTTGGCACCCGTGGCTGTCAATCAAAATCAGTCAGCCAATCGGGGGAGAGAGGGGGCTGGCTGAGTCGGAGGATCTGAATGGATACATGGAACTGTGAATTGGCCCAGTTGCCCCCCCCCGTAGCAAGCTGCTGGCTGAGGGGGCACTCGATAGGAGGGAGGGACCAGGAGAGCAGAAGAGGGACCCGAGAAGAGGAGGATCCAGGCTGCTCTTGCGCTAAAAACTTAGAGCGACAATTTTGAAAAAACAATATTTTTTACTTTTTGCTATAATACATATCCAAATAAAAAAAAATATATATAAAAAAAAAATGAATTTCTTCCTCAGTTTAGGCCGATATATATTCTTCATATTTTTGGTAAAAAAAAAAAAATTGCGATAGGCATATGTTGATTGGGTTGCGCAAAAGTTATTGCGTCTACAAACTACAGGAATAGATTTATGGCATTTTTTATTATTATTATATTTATTATTTTTATCGGGACTGCGATATTGCGACGGACAGATCGGACACTTTTGTACTTTTGACACTTTTTTGGGACCATTGACATTTATACAGCGATCAGAGCTAAAAATAGCCACTGATTACTTTATAAATGTCACTGGCAGGGAAGGGGTTTAACTGTAGGAGACGACCAAGGGGTTAGGTGTGTTCCCTTACTGTGTTCTAACTGTGTGGGGGCTAGGCTGGCAGGGGCATGACAGATCTAACTGTTCCCGATTACTGGGAACAGTAGATCAGTCATGTCCCCTGACAGAATAGGGAACTGCAGTGTTTACATTGGCGGTCCCCCGTTCTGCCTCTGTATTAGGCGATCGCGGGATGCCTGTGGGCATAGAGTCCTCCCAACCCGCGGGCACACTCATGCGACGAGCAAGAGAGCATGCCGCTGCCGGCGTGCGCCCACCGGCAACTGCGCGAACCGCCGTAAATATATGGTGATTCACGCAGGGAAGCCAACCTGCCGCAGTAAATGTACGTGAGCCGGTCGGGAAGCGGTTAAGAGTGCATTTCCTAAGCGATTTATCCATTCAGATGTTATATATAGATGAAATATTTCCCTTTGCACAATCAGACAACATCACATCACTTGTTACTGGAATCTTATAGGTGCAATCTCCTCCTGAGGGCCTTTTGCATGACTCGGTTGTAATTATTGAAAAAAGCCTGTCAAGGTATATAAAACTCTTTTATAACTGCTGAAAGAATTTTAAAGAATTATTACAATACAGCTGAGCAAATCATAAAATCCCTTGTTGAGGCCCCTTTCACACTTGTGCGACTTGTCCTGCCACTTGGGACTGCAAAGTCACATGACAAGTCATACCCTATGATTTCCAATGAGTACCATTCATATCTGCGCGACTTCAAGTTACAGCGACTTCAAAGTAGTCCCTGTACTACTTTGATGCGATTTGAGGTCCATAGACCTCAAGATTACAGAGGTATTGCTTAAAGTCGCATCAAAATCTCGCAACTTTTAGGTCGCACAAGTGTGAAAGGGGTCTTGCACAAGGCAAGTCCTCCCAACTTTCCTCCTTATACATAAAATATAAAGAAAAAACACTTTTCCTAGTACAGTGATTCTCAAACTGTGTGCCGTGGAATAGTTTTGCAGGTGTGCCGTGGGAGTTTTGAAAAATATTTAAAATTGCTAGCTTTTTGAAACCTTGAACATATTGAAAAATTAAATGGTAATTCAATGTCGCAAAAGTTAAAGTAACCTATATAAAAACGCAATCTCTGTCAGTCTGTCATTCATTGGTTCCTTTCGTAACGCGAGACTTGTGCAAGATCTTGGGAGAACTCAATCGCTCTAATTATATTACACTATAATAATGGAGGAGATCCATTCCAACTTTGATGTTTATAAATAAAGTTTGTTGATTGTTTAGTGATGGAGAAATACGTCAAGTCTGGAACTCTGAAAGAGAAACTGCTAAATGAAAAGCAAGGACGCAAGCGCAAGTATAAAGAAGATTAAAGCAGGCACATCCTTCGCATTAAATTTTAAAATTAAATATATATGTAAAAATAAATAAGTTCTTCAACACAAAAATTGTTAAATCTTTTCAGGTGTGCCGTGAAAATTTTTAGATCCTTTTGGTGCGTCGCAAGACAAAGTTTGGGAAACTTTGAGAAAGTCCTTCACCAATCTCCAAATTGAGTTCACCAACTGAAAAATAGGGGCACTGCCTGGGGAATAGAAGGGTACACTGCTCAAATGCCTCGAATAGATCTTCCACGTCTTTTTTATATATATATATATATATATATACACACTCACACTGATTAACTGATGCAGAGGGTGGATCCCCCTTTCTCCAGCCCACAAAATGTTGCACCATAGTGGCTAATTAATATATCCATGGATTGGGGATAGCTTTCCTTCCCTCATCAGCTGGAGTACAGTTTTCGCCCGAAAAAAAATTGGAAGAGCAAGACTGCGCATGCTCAGATACAAAAGAATACATTATAGTACAGGGAATAATCTCTTGTAAATACTGTATATAGCCAAGGCTCATTTGCTGAAACAGCTTACTCACTATCAGGGAGCACCAGCCCTGTATAGCAAATGTAAATGTAGAAGGAGAGTATTGGGAAATTGGGCGTTAAATTGTGGTTCCGTGATGATATAGCGTACACGCATATTTGATTAAAAACAAGCGTTTATTCAGGTGTAAAAAAACCTATATATATATAAGGAAAAGAGGACTATCAAAGGCAGCCCCCATAAAAGGGGTTATATAAAATCACATCTACACAGCTTAACATCAAATGGTGCTATATGTAGATTGCTGACGTGTTTCACATCTCAATGGCTGCTTCTTCAGGGCTTTATTTCATAAATTCTGGCTTAACACCTATACTGTGTATAGACAGGAATAGACACAATTAAAATATATGATGTTATTCAAAACACATAGATCCCTATCCCTCAACAAACAGAGATGGAAGATGAGAGGCAACCCGTTTTCATCCGATCTCCCCATAGAGGAAAGTGGGACTCTGATAGGTCTGTCTCTGTACAGTGAGCGGAGATGGGCCTGTCATCCGCCTGCTCAGTGTGGATCAGCAAAGTGTCCCCCGTTGAGCAAGCAGACCCCACAGAACGGAGGCGCCCGTGTGAAAGGGGCCTAACTGTAAGCCCTGCAAAGGGTGAAATGCGTCTGAGGAGATCTCTACAGGTAGAGGACAGGGGCTGAAGCCATCTTTTACCCATCTCGTTCATATTTATGCATCAGGGAGTTGGTGTCTGTGTGCAGATGGTCACCATTTTGTATGAGCAACTGATGTCATATGGATTTCGCTATCAGACACCAGCCAGACTTGCAGCCCTACACTTTCTTGAAGAATTTCACCAGAAATATTGATTTAGTTAACAATACTTTACTTCTTAGCTACAAGAAGTGACCAGCAGGGTGGGTTCCCTAGATCTTAGACCAAGTGTCTAGTACAGGCGGTCCCCTAGTTACAAACATCCGACTTACAAACGACTCCTACTTACAAACGGAGGGAGACAACAGGAAGTGACAGAAAATCTTCCCATAGGAAGGGAAATTCACTCCTGTAAGAGTCATTATGGGAAAAAAGGTGTCTCCACTGATGATTTATCACCAAGGTTTGTTTCCACAACAACCTAAAATGTTCAAAATCCAATTATTATTGGGACAGGAAGTGAGGTGACATCTTCTGAACAGAAACAGACAGCAAAACAAACATTACAGGGGTGTTAACTCTTCCCTATGCCATCCAAAAAGCTTAAAAATAGTTTTTTTGGCTGGAGCTACACATAAAAAATGTACCTGTTCCGACTTACAAACAAATTTAACTTCTGAACAAACCTACAGTCCCTATCTTGTTTGTAACCTGGGGACCGCCTGTATCGGGTGCTTGATTTTAGATGGAAAAGCTGAATGTAATCAGGCACACAGCGTGACTCAGAGCGGACGAGCAGGATTTGGTTAGCAGAGGCTTTTTGTTGACTGTGAGCACGATAAATGGAGAATTGTGTTTCCAAATTAGGTTTCAGTAATTTGGATTGTTGGAGGCACGTGGTTCTCCTTGGATTGTGCTCTCTGAATTTGATCCTGGGTTTGTGTTGTAGACTGAGGGCGAGTATTTATGGCACTTATGCTGTACATCCTGTGACGGCAGCTGCTGCCAGTTAACCAGCTGTAATTGATTACTTAAAGCCACAGTCCAACATGTTGTATTTGTTAGATCATATTGTCCTAGTTTACCAGCATTGTCAGGAGTTATGTATTTTGGAACTTTTAGAATAAAAATGGTATGTTTTTTTTTTTTTTTTCTTTTTTTTTGCCATGAATATTAAGCTCTTTGTGATAGTTGATCATTTATGGTTCCTCTGAGTCTTGGGCCTGGAAGGGATGGCACTTGGTGAAATTGATGTGGCTTTAAGACAAACCTCCTCTTAGGAGTAGATTGGGGACACTGGGTTCTTACTAGGCACATTGTGAGATGCAACGCCAAATGCAAAGCAAGGAGCAGATTTTAAAATGGATGACTGAGTGTAGTCACTGTAGCCTGCTTGGCTGAATTGATGTAAGGATACATCGTTTGCATTTTACAGCGTTTCTCATGTATCATTCCAACGTTTTTGCTGATGATGCCATACAACAGCTTGTGAGCCCATGCCTAGTTATCACCAAGGAATAAAAAATGGCTGGAGGACACATTTATCTTTTGTGGAGGAACTCCACTCAGAAGTGAGGATTTGTGACCTGGATAAGAAGCAGTGGAAGGCTCTTCTGTGGGGGGCTTATAGAATCTTAGTAGGAACAGACTTAGTAAAGTCCTATTACATAGTAAAGTCCTGTTGGTGTGAGAATACAGCGATGGTTGGCATAGTAGTCATATGGTTCTGTACTTGTGCACTACATTCCACATTTGCGGTTCATCCTTTGTAGATTAAATACCCAACAACAAGAGCCCACGCTCCATGAGGATGCTGTGCAGAACTGGGAATACAAAGGTCTGACCACTAGTCTCCCCATAATATATTGGAAACCGTCGCATCAGATGTGAGTACATTTTTTTTTTTTAAATCCTACCAATGCAATGACCTGTTTAAGTAAAACCTTAGGCAAAACTTTTTATAGAGTAAAGGAGGGTTATAACTCATGTCATGTTTTTTTGCCATCTGTGCCCCATTGCAGAGATTTTCCTTCACTTCCTGTCCCATAGCTAAACAGGAAACCTGAGTATTAGAAAAGTGGTGCAGCGCTAGATGTCAATATAACAGTCCACAGCTAGTGGATTCCTTTGTGTACCATAGAAGATAGAAATGGGGGACCCATCACCAGCACCCTCACACACTTTCTCTTACCAGCTCCAAGCGACCCCCATGAGAGAGGTTAACCAAGCCTTCCAGATCCAAACACAGGCTCATGCCGGGGAAAGACTTCCACCCAGACTTGGATCAGGCAAGAGATGGTTATCCAGGAGAGATGCTGTGATACTACAGTGTTCCGCTCACTGTGCCCCCATGATTTCACCTCAATCACCTGTGTATTGTCTCCTTCCCGGAATACCTGAGCCACCCGCTGCCTCAGGAAGGCTCCCAGGTCCCGGCCTTTCCTAGTCTCGTCCACAGGCCATTCTTCACACAGTTTTAGAAAATGCCCATACCGGAAGAGGAAATCCTGCAAATTAAGGAAATTCCTTGGGCACCCCCAAATCAAGCACTAGTGTCCCCATTGCAAGATTTCCCCTTTTATTAGTTTTTTGGGGACAACCCAAAATTGGGGATTTTCTTTTATTTTAACTTTCAATGATCAAAGTAAACGGGACAAATCGAGAGGGTGAATCTCCCTAATGGGAGCAATAAAAACTGACAAACGTTCTAATCCCTCTCCACTCTATCCAAAACATAAAATAAAGTTTTGCCTTTAGTTAGCCTTTAAAATGAAGGATTATAAATGGGAGCAGTTCACACTTGTGCATTGTTCTGATTTGTGGTGGGAAAAATGTAGAGAAAGCTCAGTCATTCGTTTTTCTGATATTTATCATAGGAAACCAGTACACAAAATAGTTTGTGCTGTTCCTGTCAGAGAAAAATTTTGAAGCTTGTCCCTTTGGAAATTGTACTTCAGAAGGTTCTGAGGTTCCGACGTTCTGAGGTTCCGACGTTCTGAGGTTCCGACGTTCTGAGGTTCCGACGTTCTGAGGTTCCGACGTTCTGAGGTTCCGACGTTCTGAGGTTCCGGCGTTCCGAATTCCAGTAGGAAGGTGTCACATAGGCTGGAGCAGTTTAATGCATTGGTGGTAAAGGAAAGAAGAAAGCACATTTTACTAAAGGTACTTTCACACTGGGATGCCTGGCCGCTAAAACGAGCAGAGCTTTTCAGCTGCTAGCGGGGCGGTTTTTACCCAAAAAAAGGGTAAAAACTCCAATTTTGCGGTGCTTTGGAAGTGCTGCCCATTCATTGCAATGGGCAGGGCGCTTTGAGAGCGCTAAATACAGCTCTCCCAACCCACCCCAAAGATGCTGCTTGTGGGACTTTTTGTAATGTCCCGCAAGCGTACCGCCCAAGTGTGAAAAGACACATTGCAATGAATGGAAGGCGGATTCAGGCACTTTGCAGAGGCTATTTCTAGCTCTTTCAGTGCGATTTGTCCTGCGACTTGGGACTGAAAAATCTCATGACAAGTCGTTCCTCATGATTTTTCAATGAGTACCATTCATATCTGCAACTTCAAAGTAGCCCCTGCACTACTTTGGTTCGGCTTTGATGTGACTTGAGGTCCTTAGGATTACACAGGCATTGCTTCAATTCGCATCAAAATTGCTGTAAAATCGCGTGACTTTCAAGTCACACAAGTGTGAAAGGGGCCTAAAGCATTTGACCAACCTAGAGAAGAATTTATTCTGACTTTTATGTTTCCAGCATTGAATAGTTACAATGTTTAATGCCGTTAGGGAAGGAAAGATGACTCCTAATGACGAGTGTCACAATTATTTGGGGCTCTAATCAAGTAAGAGGGAGATGAGATGTAATTTGTATTAATAAAACCATTTATGCCAAATGATGTAATAACATTGCTGCAGTGCCAATGGGTTGAGAATGGCTGATGCATTACTTGGACAAATTTATCTGAAAGTAAAGCAAACACCCAGAACCAGCTGTACAGTATGCAGTTTGGATAAATGGCTCTATAATGGTTCACACCACGTGCAGAGACCTGCGCCTTTCAGAACCTATTTCTGTTGGGGCACATAGAAAACAGTTGTTTTCTATGTGCCCGGTCACACCACAACTCTAGTATTGTGTGTATTTTGTTGTGCAGAAGAATACAACATGTATGCATTTTTCTGCACAGAAAAAAAAAATAACACATGGCACCTACGTTGTGGTGTGAACAGAGCACATGGCCTGATAATCATCCACTTTTCCCTGCATCTCGGCCATTTCCTTAGGCTCCGTTCACATCTCCACAATCGCAATAGCCGCAAATTGCGGGATGCCCTTGCATTGCCCATCAATTTCAATAGCACCACAAACGCAGCGCAATTTTCCCGCAAACAGAACCGTGGGACGCCTGTCACCCAAAAGAAGTACATGAGCTTATTTTGGTCGCTGGGCATCCCGCGATTCTATTTGCACAATTTTGCTGCGATTGTTGCTCCCATACGCCAAGATGTGAATGGAGCTGACATGCAAATGGAATGAAGTAGAGGACTTCTTGATATAGAAAGCTATTGTACCCTGTGTCATTAACCACTTCAGCCCCGGAAGGATTTCCCACCTTAGGACCAGAGCACTTTTTGCGATTCGTCGCTTTAACTGACAATTGCGCGGTCGTGCGATGTTGTACCTAAATTAAATTTGCGTCCTTTTTTTCCCACAAATAGTGCTTTCTTTTGGTGGTATTTGATCACCTCTGTATCATTTCTGATCACCTCTATAAACAAAAAAAGAGTGCCAATTTTGCAAAAAAAACCCCCAATATTTATTACTTTTTGCTAAAATTCCAAAAAATATAAACTTTTTCTTTTCAAAGGTTTTGGCCGATTTATATTCCTCCTCATATTTTTGGTAAAAAAAAAAAATCGCAATATGCGTTTTATTGATTGGTTTGCGCATTTACGAATGATGAGAATTAATTTCTGGGGTTTTTATTTTTTTTATATATTTTACTAGTAATGGCGGCGAACTGCGATATTGCGGCAGACATGTCGGACCATTTTGACACTTTTTTTGGGACCATTGGCATTTATACAGCGATCAGTGCTATGAAAATGCACTGATTACTGTGTAAATGCCATTGGCAGTGAAGGTGTTAACCTGGAGGGGGTGCTCTAAGGGTTAACTGTGTTACCTCAGTGTGTTCTAACTGTATGGGGGCTGGGCTGGCAGGGGGAGGGGAGTGATCTCGGCTTCCATATACAGGAAGCCTGTGATCCCATCCCTTCCCCCTCTGTCAGAACTGAGATCCGTATTTACATACATGGACCTCCGTTCTCTCACTGCAGGGGGGCCATTGCGGGTAGCTGGCGGAGATCGAGTCTGCCCTACCCGCTCCCTGGCCCCCTCGGAACACAGTGATCGCTGCATGAGAGATTACATGTGAATGGGCACAATTGGCTGTGGGAGTCCATAGACTCTCAATGGGGTGTCCTCTTGCAGCTAATTGCTAATTGCATCACTATGTGGGCTCCCTGGTGGTCCTGGTCGGTAAACAATCAGCACAGACCCCCCCTGTAAGGAGAGCCGCGGATCAGCTCTCCTCTACTCTAAAGGAAAAGCTGATCTATCACTTTTCCTGTTTACACTGTGATCAGCCGTGATTCGTCATGGCTGATCACATGGTAATGAGCTTCTGATCGGAGATGTGGTGTGTCAGACTGACACACCAGACCACCAATCGCTGCGCGGCCCCGAGATGTTATCCTGCTGGACGTCATATGACACCCAGTCAGGATAACTCAACAACTTCCTGGCCGTCATTCTGCATACGGTGGTAGGGAAGTGGTTAAAGCCAGCCATTTTCTTTCAAAAATCAGAAAATTTGTGCGTTTTGTGATCCCATGGTGCCACCATTCATTTCAAAATTCAACCAACCAAGCCTTCAATTTCACCTTGTGTTGCTACAGAAAAGAATTTTGGTGGACGGGAACCTTCTTTTCTTTCCTAGTCACAACTCATGCACATTTCTTTTTATATTTACTGCACGATCCTCCCATCACTGATTAGAAATTAATTTGTTTTTCCAAGAATTTCCAACATGCCCCATCGCTCAATGGCTGCTTGAAAATCGCCCATTGCTGCAGCCCACTAATGGCGCTAAGTTCGAAAGAAGATTCTTAGTTAGGATTTTCATAAGAAAATTATTTTGGAATTCGACCCATGTATGGCCTGCTTAAAGGAGCACACTGACCTGTAAGAGCAGTTTGCAAATGCATTTCTTTAGGGCCCTTTCACACGGGCTGTCTGATCAGGTACGCCTGTCAGTTTTTCAGGCGGACCTGATGGGACCCTTCATTCAGCCCTATGGGGCAGCGGATGTCCGCGGTGACATGTCCACTGACATCCGCTGCTATCAAATCCGATCCACCAAATCCTGAAGGATGGTGGTGCTATTTTCCATCCGCCTGGCAGATCGAATGAAATGGACAGGCGGTCCGTTTTCATCTGATCTCCCCATAGATGAGAGCGGGAGATGGGAAAGTGAGCAGAGATGAACCTGTCATCCACCTGCACAGCGGGGGATCAGTGGATCGATCCCCCGCCGAGCAAGCAAATTCCACCAAATGGATCCGCCCCGCGTGAAAGGGGCCTTAGAAATGACAGTACGAGTTCTGCAACAGATTTTCATCATTGTTTAAAGAGAACGTGTGTGTGTGTGTGTGTGTGTGTGTGTGTGTGTGTGTGTGTGTGTATATATAATATACATCTACATCTTCTTTTAAAAGTGGAGACTCCAAAGCTAGGTTTAAATTATTTGCATCAATGCCCATACTAAAGGAACTTGTAGTAATTTCCCTGTGGCAGTCATAAAAACTGTAACACTATCGCTGGTTTATATTCTGGAGTAAATGTATGCAAAACAATGCAGCCTGTGGTCGGGATAGAACCTCAGAGAACGCAGCGGTGGTAAGCACCAGTTTACTGTCCTGCCTGTTGGTTCATAAGTAAATATCAGTTGCAGTCCAATATGAGTTCAGTAAGTCTGCATGACTAAGGCCCCATTCACACCTTTGCATGTCACCATGTGTTTTGTAAAGTGTTATTCAAAGAGGCTGTTCATATTTTTGCAGTTTGGAAATTATTTTAAAAAATAAAAACGATCTGTGCAGTTTATTGCACTGGGGTTTGAAAAACGAGGCATGTTAGTTTTTTTTAATGCGCCATGATGCCCTAAAAAAAAATGAAAATGCAGTAAAAGGTGACAAAACGTAAAAAAAATGCATTCAAAACAAACAAAAGGGGATACTGATTTCCACCTGGCCTTCATTCTTGACATGTCCACAATATACAGCAACAGTTTAATTCTTCAAAACAGTTGTGCCTTTTATCATTAAAAGCAGTCTTTGAGCTCTAGTGATTTTACTTATGCCAAGATGAGATCATCAGTCTGTTGCAAGCAAGAGTATGCATTTCCTCAGTCCCCTTTCCCCTAGTGATCAGACTGTAGCAGTTCACAAGGTTATAGACCAGCCATTCTCAACCCACAGTTCCATGAAACCCTAGGGTTCCTCTAAGACGTCATATACACATACATGTACAGCCTACTTAGACCGCAGAGCGCAGGAAAACACGGCAAAATCGTATCCCTATTCTATTGCAGTTTTGCCAAAATTTGCTCCTGGCGGTCAAAACTTTCCTATCCTGAACACCATTCTTCCACATTCAGGAGAGGGAGGTTGAAGTTCCCTTAACCACAGCAGCTCCTAAATGATCCTCAAATCCTATGTGTACATGGACACACAGACTTTTATGGAGTTGAGTTTAGGAGCTTTATAAAAAAAAAAATGCCAAAAGCTCCTAAACTCAAGTTTAGAAGCTGTAGTGTACATGAAGCCTAAGAGTGGCTAACTGACATGCACTCTGATGGTGCCTACATAGTTCCAGGTCCAATGCCATTTGACAAAGCCACCAGCATGACTGCAAGGGTGTCATTCTGGCCACCCCTGTAAGGGGGGGGGGGGGGGTGCATTCTTCCCGTTTACTGCCACCAATGTAAAGGCCATTAATCCAATGATCCCCCTGATGGGTTAAGTCAATACCATGAATAAAAGCACATCAGTATATGAATTTGTATAACAAAAAGAAGGTATATTCTCAGAGGTTAGGAATAAAGAGTCAAGGACTGGCTGACACGATCAGTGCGTGCAAGCCTGCCTTAATGACTGTGGGCCGAGGATCCACAATAGAGCCGAACAGTCCAGCGCTGCCGAGATGAACAGTCCAGAGCTAAAAATGTCCATCCAGGGAGGTCTCCAACCAGCGTAGGGGAGCTGTCATCCCAACGATAGTGGTGACCAATAGGAACGTATTTTTCAATCAAGCCAAGCCTCCATCAGTCTGATGAAGAAGGCATGGCTTGCTTCTGTAACGTGTTAATATTGGTCACCACTATCGTTGGGCTAACAGCTGACCTACATTGGCTGGAGACCTCCCTGGACAGATGTTTTCAGTTCTGGAATGTTCATCTTGGTGACTCTGGTCTGTACGGCTCTGGCTCCCTCTGGACGGACACCTTGTTCTGCAGGCTTCTCCAGGACAGCTTGAACACTCTCCTCTCCCAGATACAGAAGCTGTAGTGTATATGAAGCCTAAGAGTGGCTAGGGGTATGTCCCGGTGTCTCCCACCTGTGGCTGCCCACTGTCACCCCAACCACTCTTTGCGTGTCATCGATGTTTGTAATGTTTTCAATAAACTGTGCTACACTATGTCTGCCTGGCGGTCCCCCCCTCTTTAATCTTACCAGGGGTTCTCTGAGACCTGAAAATTATTTCCAAGGTTCCTCTGGGGTGAAAACATTGATAAAGACTGTTATAGACTATTGCTGGGGACATTTGTGAACCAAGAAGCTCTTACTCCAGGGTTTACATGAAAGTGTAATTTATGAGGTGGCATGTCAGTCCAGATAGTAGACGCTAAGATCGGGCTCACAGTGGTGTGCTGAGGTTTCAGTGCAGCATGATTTATCATTGGTTTACTTGTGATTTTAGGTGCGTTCCTATTGAGTTTTGTTAGACTGCGTTTTCACGAAAGCGATTCAAAGTCCTGCATGTTGCATCTTTGATACGCTTTCAGAAAACACAGTCTAATAGAAGTCAATAGGAACTGAGTGTAGAATGCGGATACAATCATGCTGCAGCAAAACCATAACGCACTGGTATGAAACCTGGCCTAACTCTGGATGATGCCTGGATAAAAATGGCACCTTCATTCTGGAGAAATAATCAAATGAATGCATTATCAGAAGGGAGTACTATGATCTCTTGAGAGGTAATACAGAACATGGAAGTATTACACATTCCTCAGTATGCTTGCTCTTTATATGAAAAATGAATTCTAGATGCTAGGTCCACTTTAACCCGCCATATGACAACAAAAATAGCAGGCAAAAAAATCCTTCGAGAGTCTCTGGGCTTGTACTGAAAATGCGTAGCATCTTGTGTATTCATGGAGACCGGTAATGAGCATCTGCTGTGGGGCAGTCATGAACAATTCCACAAGGGGCTATGAATTGTGACAGTCATGAAGAAAAGCACATGCCCCTGAAGGCCAAAGCTGTCATGGAAAGTCACACAAGGCATTACTGAGCCATGGGCTGGGGACCACCTCTATAGAACACGGCCGATGAAACACAGAGCTACTTTTCCCACGAGTTTCATTATTTTCATTTTTCCTTCTGAAATAGTGACGGTGCTTTCACATAACAATTGAGAAAGAACATTGCGGAAATCGATCAGCCAGTTATAGATACAACATTTGTCTGAGGAAAAGATTTGACTTCTGCTGGGAAGCGGGATAGCAGTTTCCAGAAAGCAGCCGGTCTGCCTGGGGAATCCAAGTGCGCCATGCTGTAATGAATCTCCGGCTTCATACTCCATTTCCTTTTATAAGTGTTTAATGATTTATGATTGCAAACTACATTGCGCTTAAGGGGAATTAATATACGTAAAGATAACAGAGAGCCATGTAGTGATAATGCACAATGGGCAATAACTCAGGGCAACCAATTAAAGTGGAACTTTATGCTAGGAAATGAAAATGGCTGGACAGGCAGGATATTTAATGCGGAAGACACATGCTTTGTCTCTTCTGCATTAAAGCTACTTATATGCCCATCCATCCCTGTACAGTGAGCTGCACACGCACAGCTCACTGCACAAATTTAGCAGTGCCAAAGCTGAGGAAACTCCTGCCCATGCACGACTGTGACATAATCTCGGCCCAGCCAATAAAAGCAGCCGGTGATGGAGACCCAGAAGCCCTCCACCTGAAGATGTCACTGGCCAGTGGAGAGTTCCGGGACAACGCATCGCTGAATTGAAGGGGGTATATTTCAGCTTAAAATTTTAGATAAAAGTCTTCAGATAAGTAACCTGTAACGCACAGTGTAGAGGTCAGGAGTGCGCCATGCACAGAGCGTAGGGTTCAAGGATGCTCTATGCATAGAGTACAGTGTTCATGGGTGCACTATGTACAGAGTACATATTTTGAGAGTATGCTACATACAGAGTGCAGGGTTTAGGCGTGTGCTATGCACAGTGTGCAAAATCCCCCTGCATCTCTACTCTACCTGACCTGGCTTTAGTATCTCCCAGTGTAGGTGGCCCTACTACCCATGTATTCGGGGTCCAGTACCTCCCTGTGTAAGCGGCTCTGCCTCATCCTGCAGGGAGATCATTCTCTCTGATCCTGGAGATCTGTTCCCGCCGTGGGTGCAAGGATCTGTTAGATCTGGGAGCTGCAGAGAGCAAAGCTGTCCCTTGTAAACACAGAAGGCTTCATTTTCTAGGATGGAGCTGGGGCAGGGCTTTGGCGGAGAATGTTTTACTTTCATTTTGTTAGCAATACTTGATAGTTTGCTTGCCAGTGCAAATTCCATTTTCTTTTCCATGCTCTCCTGCTCCTCTAGATTCTAAGGGCTGTGTGAAGAGGATTTGGGCTTGTGTTGGCTTTAGTTTGGCATCAGTTTGCGTTGCTTCTGAGATCATTCAGAATTTGGCAGGTGTGATTGGCCTCCAGTTTACCTCCTGCATAGAACATGCATAGATTTGTATAGAAATTCAAAACCTGTGTGAAGTGAACAAAAGCACTTTGTCACGTTCCCTAACACTTGAGTGCATTGAATCGCGTTTTTAGAAGCAATTCCATACTCGACACCAGATTTCCATGTTATTTTATTGTGTCTGTTTAAATCCAAACAATGTGCTTTGCTCAACGCTCTGCAGTCTATTGGGCCAGAAATGCCCAATCACACCCCATAGAAGCTCATTTTACTTTTTTCAATGGGAGCGCCTAAAAAAGGCACATAATGTGTATTTTTCACATGATTTTGTAAATGACAACTGTCTCTTCTCCATTGGCTAGATCAAAACTGCTCAAGCCTAAAAACACCTGGAAAAAAATGCTTCAAATGATATGAAAAAGCTTGCGCTCAAATGTGATCAGGCTAACACCGACTGTAGAGCAGTGATGGCGAACCTTGGCACCCCAGATGTTTTGGAACTATATTTCCCATGGTGCTCATGCATTCTGCAGTGTAGATGAGCATCATGGGAAATGTAGTTCCAAAACCTCTGGGGGTGCCAAGGTTTTCCATCACTTCCATAGAGGAACGCTGCAGAGATTGCCTAGATTGATTTGAATGCGTTTTCAATCACATAATGGGGGCATGTATGGGGGTATCGGACAAACCAAATCTCCTGCTTTCAAAAGTAATGTGACAGCAGTAAATCTCACCTGAATTTCTATGGCTCCCAGTAGATGAACAGGCCTTGCTGCCCTCCAAGGGTCAGGGGACACCCAATGGAAACCCTGCAGAAAAAATGAAAAGAGGGCGCACCAACCTTGCGCATTACCCAAGTGGTGTTTATTGAAATAAAAAAGAGAAATATACTCACAAACAAGTAGATTATAAAAACATTTCCAAGTCCACAATGCACACAAAGCAACCAGGTCACCGGGACCGTGCCCAGCACGGCGGAGAAACTTCCAGATGGCTGACGCGTTTAAGGGGAAAGCCCATCTCGGCCATCTGGAAGGTTCCCCAGTGTGCTGGACACGGTCCCGGTGACCTGGTCGCTTTGTGTCCATTGTGGACTTGGAAATGTGTTTATGATCTACTTGTTTGAGTATATTTCTTTCTTTTTTATTTCAATAAACACCACTTGGGTAATGCGCAAGGTTGGTGTGCCCTCTTTGTTTGTTTTTTTTTTGTACAATGTATGGGGTGGAAAGCCTTGGCAATGGGGGACCACAGGTCAAGTTATGCTGACATAATGACACTAATGCTGCCTTTGTAGAACTACAAGGCTGCAAATACCAGACTGGCCATCCTGTACAGGGAGAGCAAGCAGCGGTGACCTGTAATGTGAACAGGGCGTCCCTGCAGGTGATCATAGTACCGGAGCAAACTTAGATCTAAAATGTTGAATGCTGATTGCAGTAAGGCCCCTTTAACACTTATGTGACGCAATTTTACCACAATATTTTGCCGCGATTTGGGATCAGTGCGACTTTGGTCTGACTTTGTAGCAACTTTGCCACAATGAAAACTTATTACAAAGTCGTACAGAAATTGCATCTATATTATTCAGGTGCGATTTGCATGAGACTTTGAGGGTTTAACATTGAAGTCTATGGACCACAAGTTGTATCAAAGTTGGGCCAAAGTAATGCAGGGACTACTTTGAAGTCGGCACGACTTGAAGTCCTACAGATATGAATGGTACTCATTGGAAATAATGGGGAATGACTTGTCATGTGACTTTGCAGTCCCAAATCGCAGAACAACTCGCACAAGTGTGAAAGGGTAGTCTAAGGTTTCATGCACATGGGACGTTTTTACAGCTGCTGTTTGGGACATTTTACATTTTTTTTTTAACTGCCTCTAAAAGCCCCTCCATGTTAGCCTATGTCTCCATGCACACATAAACTGTCAGAGGCTTTGGAAGCATAAGCGTTTAGGGGCAGTAGAAAAAAAATGACAGCCTGTGCTTCCAGGAGCAGTGAAAACGAAAACGCGGCCAAGCGCGGCAAGCCACATTTAGCGGTGTTTGACGTTTTTAGGCATTTTTACATTGTAGGGAGTGTTTTTAAGGAAACAACGCTAGCGCGGGAAAACGTGCAATAATGCGGCTAAACGGGCGTTTTTAGGGCTGCTGTAGTGTTGATGTTTTTAAAACCTCCTGGGTGCGTGAGGCCTAAGAGGGGGAGAAAAAGAGCAAAACTGCTCCCCTGTTCATATATATGTGCATTTATGATTATCAATGCGTGTTTAAAATGAAAAATGCGCTTCACTACAGTGCAATGGTATGATCAGACTTCTAAGAAAGAATGTTTTTTTCTTAAAGTAATTTTTTTTTCTTGCAGAAAAGCGAATAAACAGCCTCTGACATGATGTTGTTCCACTTACTGCATTGTAGATTGCTCTGTAAAATTAGATGATGATGAAAGCGTAGCTGTGCTGGCATTCATTTTATGGTAACAATTTAAATTGCACCAAGAGTGCTGCACATCTACTGCAATCAGCGCTGCTCTATCTGATTTAAGAGTTCTTTATTCCAGATGATGAGTTAATCTAGAAAAGCTAAGCACTTGTCCACGTAAATCTAAGGTATTGCTTTGAACTAATGGTCCATAAGATTGCATTCTAAAAATTGATTTTTTTTAAAATCTTTTTACTTTACTCATCCCCTAAGCCTTGAGGATCCAAGAAGAAAGACTGCCCTTGTGATGGTGTTCTATACTGTATACAGTATTTATAGTGCAAAGAAAAGGCATTTTGTCTATGCCCTATTGTGCATCAGAAAAAAAAAAGACATGTTATTGCAAATGCATCTTCATACTTGGTGTTTTTTATGCTTTTAACCACTTCAGCCCAGGAAGGATTTACCCCCTTCCTGACCAGAGCACTTTTTGCGATTTCAGCACTGCGTCGCTTTAACTGACAATTGCGCGGCCGTGCGAAGTTGTACCTAAACAAAATTGACGTCCTTTTTTTCTCCACAAATAGAGCTTCTTTTGGCGCTATTTGATCACCGCTATAAACAAACAAAGAGTGACAATTTAAAAAAAAAAACAAAACAATATTTTAAACTTTTTGCTATAATACATGTCCAAAAAAAAAAAAAAATGATAAAAAACAAATGTATTCATCAATTTAGGCCGATATATATTCTTCTACATATTTGTAGTAAAAAAAAAGTCGCAATCAGTGTTTATTGATTTGGTTTACGCAAAAGTTGCCGGTTTACACACCACGATTACTCATTTATGGCGTTTTTACTATTTATTTATTTTTTTACTAGTTATGGTGGCGATCTGCGATTTTTATCGTGACTACAATATTGCGGCGGACATGTCAGACATTTTTGACCCTTTTTTTTGGGACCAATAACATTTTTATACAGCAATCAGAAATGTAAATATCCACTGATTACTGTATAAATGTCATTGGCAGTGAAGGGGTTAACCTGCGGGGGGGGCAATCTAAGGGTTAACTGTGTTCCCTGGGTGTGTTCTAACTGTGAGGGGGCTGGTCTGCCAGGGACATGACAGATCGAACTGATCCTGAATACAGGGATCAGTAGATCTGTCATCTGTCCCCTCACAGAACGGGGAACTGCTGTTTACATTGGCGGTTCCCCATTCTGGCTCTCTAACAGACGATCGCGGATCGGTGGCGAACATTGAGCCTGACCAAACTGCGGGCAGCGCTCCCGCCCGTGCCTGCGCGAGAAGCCATACAGGTACGGCGGTTCACGCAGTAGAGCCACACTGTCGCAATATATTTGCGTGAGCAGGTTGGGAACCGGTTAAAGGATGAGTGGACTTTCGTATAATGCACACACATCCTACAGGTCTAGCCACCATGATCAAAAATATTCCAACTCCACCTCTGATGCTGGCTGGGTGACACTTGGGAGACGGTCCCATAGAAACATATGGTGACCCACTGGGAGGCAAAGCCAGTGGTGAGAAAATTACTGCCCTGCATCTGATTGGCTCACACTACTGCCCCTCCCTCTTGCTGTATCAGTGCTGCTCAGTAATTGGCTATCAGGACAGATGTGTATATAATAATGGATAAAATGGAAACCAGTAATGCCAACCTCTTATGAGAATGCTAGTTGCCTGGCTGTCATACCGATCCAATGGTTTCATTACTTGTAGCCTAAGACTACATTTAATCTGCATTGATGTTTCAGGTTAGGGATTTGAAAAGTATCCAAAGACAATCAGGCAGCTAGATTTCTAAGGACGTGCCCCCCACTTATATCTCTTAACACAGCTGCAATACCTGGATGTGTCATTTGTAAAGCATGTGGATTCTTTTTCTGTGATGTTTGCATAGTTGCATTAAAAGAACAGGCCGGTCCCATGAATAGGTGTGTGCTCATTTACAGCTGGAAATGGCATCTTGCACAATTTGTTACCTATTTTTAGACCAGAAAGTTCCTTTTGTGTTTATACATTTTCTTGACATACTTTTCTTTTTAAAACTCTGTATTAAGAATTGCACTAAAAATATCATGTGGTGGGCATTTAACCATCCCACCATGTTCATGCTTGGACTTCTAACCAATCTGCCCAGTGCTCGACATTAGACCTCTGATCAAGTCTCATCACGGCTTATAACGCCTGCATCTTCATGTGATCATTCCTTTTACAAGAAACCTTTATCCATTCATCCTGAGGTCATTTCTACCTCTGCTATTTGTGTTGTACTACTATGCATTTTATTGTGTTTATTTCGGTTGACGTATGATGTACTATGATGTCTTGTTGTTGACCTATGCTGTTCTCCTTTTCTTTATATACATCACATATGGTGCTTGTTAACTTGACTCCCTTAACGTGGTTGTATTCTCATTATTATGACTTTCATGCCTCTAACACATTAATCCAAGTTGAATTAAAGTGGTTGTCAGCTCGTGACAACCACTTTAACCTACAGGTAAGACTATAATAAGGCTTACCTGTAGGTGCACTGCATATCTCCCAAACCTGCACGGTTCAGGAGATATGCAGTTTCCTAGATGTGCCAACGTCATTTCGTCACATGCGCAGTGAAGAAACGGCCTCCATGCCGCTTCTTGACTTCGTTCATGCCATGACTGGCGGCTCCCGTGTTCATGCGTGGGAGTGATGTCACGCGACTCTGGCCAGTCACAGAGCCCAAGTCGCAGCCCCGGAAGGAAGAGGGAATGAAGATGGCCGCTGCCTGCACAGGGCACATTGCTGGACATCGCAGGCTTCGTTTGCAGGTAAGTGACACATAATGGGCTACTATGCAATGCATAGTAGCCCATTATGTTTGTACGTTGCAGGGGAATGTAGAAGTAGTAAACCCCATCAGGGTTTACTTCCTCTTTAACAGCGCTCTTTCTAACTGTGCCTACCTGTGTCCTTTCGATATTATCAATATATTTTCTTGACATCATCCCGCGCATGCTCATTATCGCCGCATATTCCGGCAGGCCTAGAGTACGCCGGAAAAATACAGCATGCATGTGGGGGCTGCGTCATTTCCTATTGTAGACGTCTGCCCTGGCAATCCTGTGACGTTTTTGTTTCCATGGTAACTGTAAACGAAGAAGAGGCTGCAATAACGATACTAAGCTTGAGCCCAGGTTCACACTGGTGCGATGCAGAAATCAGTGCGGATCCATCGCTGGTTCCCACATCGCATCTCTCCTGCAGGAAGTTCACACCGCCCTCTGCGAACCACTGCGGGTGTCAATACAATGTTAATGACACCCCCAGATCCGTTCACAGATCGCAGTGCGAACTGGGGATTCATACAGGAATCAGATTGTATATGTGAAAACACCCATGCAATCCGATTCTAGTGCGGGGGAAAAACAAGTCCCTGCACCTTTCTCTGTGTGAATCCAATGCGAGTTCAGTCATAAACTATGGCTGAACTTGCATTGCTCAGATATCGCATGTGATCAGTACCTGCGGTGCTGGTGCAAATCGCATTCAATGTCTTTGACAGCACTAGGCTGAAGGTTTTTTTACCTTCAGTATGCAGCTCCCCCCCACAGCCCCCACATGAAGCCGAGAGTCAGAGCCAGCTGAGGGTCCAGGCATCTGGGTGGATCCCGACTATAAAGTCGGGATCTTCCCCCAGCCTGGACTGGCTGAGCTACGTCCACTGACAGCAGGCTTTAACCCTACTTCTCCTAGCAGCTATTCCAGATAACCAATGAGACTTATCAGTGAGCTACCACTGCAAACCTGAAAACACGGCAACTATGCTAAAATAAGACCGTTGACAGTTTACTGTTGATAATAACTTTTCTTTAATTCCTCCCCAGCAACGGTCACAAGTCGTGCCAAGTACAGGCCAAAATAATGCGTGTTTAAACCGTTGCCTCCCCATTGCTGCTACACACTCCGCTGCATACAATCTGTAAGAAATCTCAGGCTGAATGTTTTATTGATCGTCTTCTGAGCGGTTATGCAATCTTACAAAATGTAAGTAGCCTATAGTGAGGAGGCAGCGTTTTAAAAATTGATTATTTTTTTTTTCTCTCCAAACAATTATAATCCAACTGTACAATAACCTTAGTAGGTGGGTTTAAAGGGCTGCCGCATTTGATAGAGATCGGTTGTATAGTTTGGGTAGTTCTTCATTATATAGTTAGGTAAATCTTTGATTGTATGGTCAGAGTGTAATGTGTATGGGGATCACTTATCTGCTCCCTCTTCTCGAAGATCTTTGCTGTGCAGACTGCTAAGGTTTCATTTACACGGGACGCTTTTCAACCTCCCCCTGAACACTTTATCTTGACCAGCATCTAAAACGTCCGTTTTGCATGCCGCGTTCGCGTCTAGGGACGGAG
>BLSH010116711.1:112495-123202 GCA_018402905.1 Glandirana rugosa
AATTTCGCCTCAAGGTGGGTTTTTACCTTGAAGGCGCATAGACTAAGGAAGGAGGGGAGGCGACAGTGTAAACCGTGGAAAGTCCCCCCTCGTCTATGGACAGTTTTGGTCCATAGGTTAGGGTGAAGGCCCCTTTCTAGTGACGTAAGAACAAACGGCTAGATACGTTAGAGGACGGGAGGAGGAACGGGGGACGACAGCAGACCTTTTCGGCCACCTGCCCAGCCGAAACCCACGGCTGTAGCGTCCCAGGGTCCTGTCCATTCACAGGAATATTATTTTCAGTCGTCAATGTCATAAACATCAACGACTGAATTAAATAAAAGTAGCGCGCCCAGCACAAGCCAAATGGGAGGACGTCTATTGACGTCCTCCCGGCATTTTAGAGCCGCGCTGTAGCCGTCATTCGGCTATAGCGCGGGCGGGAGAAGGTTAAAGCATAGTTCCACCTGGGTGAAAATAAATTAAGTCAGCAACTACAAATACTGTAACTGCTGACTTTTATTATAAGGACACTTACCTGTCCTGGGACCCTGCGATGTCGGCACCCAAAGCCGACCCGTCCACCGGCTTTTCCAGACGACAGCAGGGGGCAAGGAGGAGGGCAGGAGATTGCATAGATCGGCAAACAAGAATGCAGTGATCTTTCCCCGGAAGTGGGATTGGATACCTGGTTTTGACAGGTATCTGCTCCCCCCTGAAAGGTGCCAAATGTGACAGCGGAGGGGAGGAAGGAATCAGATACGCGGAAGTTCCATTTTTGGGTGGAACTCCGCTTTAAGTCACACCAATCTGAACGGGATCCGTTGAAAAGATTGGGCTGCGACTTGTCATGTCCAAAGTCGCATGTCAAGTCGCACAAGTGTGAATGGAGTCTGACAGTCTGGTACACCAACATGTATGATGATACTTTTTATTTATTAACAGTTAGGCTCGATTCACACTGGTGCAATATCGCACGTGATTCGCACTGCAGTGCAAATCACATGCTATGTCTGTGCGATGCGATTTCAGCCATACAGATAGTATGGCTGAAATCACATCGCATTGCATTTGGACCAAACTCGCACAGGACCCTTTTTTTGGTCCACACCAGAATTTGATCGCATGGGGGTGAACACGACTCATGTCAGAACTGACAGTTCGCATATGGCAGTGTGAACTGACTTGTGAGTCAGGTGCGATGCGGGAACCCGCAGGGTTCTTACATCGCACTAGTGTGAATCGAGCCTTACATCAGTTTGCTGTCTTTTGGGGTATAGTGGTGATGACCACTGACAATAGCGGTATAGGTAGTCTTCCCAAGTACAGGAGCAGAGTACAAAACCAATTGTTTAACCACTTCCTGCCTGCTGTATGCAGAATGACGGCTGGTAAGTGGTTCAGTTATCCTGACTGGGTGTCACATGACGTTCAGCAGGATAACAAGCCAGTGCGTGCCAATGTGTGGTGTCAGTCTGCAACACCGCATCTCCGATCTTGGTAAAGAGCCTCTGATGGAGGATGCCCACCCAGGACCCCGAGGTATGCCAAACAATGCCCAATAGGGAAGGCACTCAGTGCCCATCAGTGATGCCTGCCAGTGCCTCCTGACCAGTGCTGCCTAACAGTGCCATCTATCAGTGGCGCACATTAGTGCTGCCTATCAGTGCCACCTCATTAGTGCCCGTCAGTGCAGCCTAATCAGTGCTGAAGGAGAAAACTTACTTATTTACAAAGTTTTGTAAAAGAAACTAAAACTTTTTTTTTTTTTAAACATTTCGGTCTTTTTTTATTTCTAGCACAGTAAATACAAATAAAAACCCTAGAGGTGATCAAATACCACCAAAAGAGAGCTCTATTTGTTGGGGAAAAATGATAAAAAACTTGTTTGGGTAGTGTAGCATGACTGCGCAATTGTCATTCAAAGTGCACCAGCGCTGAAAGCTGAAAATTGGTCTGGGCGGGAAGGGTGGAAAGTGCCCGGTATTGAAGTGGTTAAACAATGTGGCACCCCAGGCCCATGCACCTTGATGGGCCCTAGAATAGCTACATTCAGAATAGTTGGCAAACAATGTGCAGAATGTCTTTAAAGGAGAAGTACAGCCAAAGCTACTGTACTTCTGTGGATCGCAGGAGTGCAGTTTGTTCTGCAGAGAGTGCAGACTATATGTTTGCATAGTCCAAACGCATAGACAAGGATTCACATGCTGTCAGTCCACACTATGCCATTGCTGTGGTGTGCCCTGAAAAATGCACTGCATGCAATACTTTTTTCGGTGCAGATGGTTGTGACGCCAACCCATCGCAAGATATTCCTTCTAGCAGCGTAATTTGCAAAGCAGTTAATTCTATAATCCCACAATCAGTTGTACTACACACTTGTATGTAAAGCGTGAGCTCACTGGTGGTGCTTGCCTTCTCCTAGGTTACCACTATAGTATGTGCTGTGTATCTCCGTTTACAGTAATGGTGTGCTAGGAGACCTGGGCTGGGGTGACTTGCCAGGCCGAAGTGTAGCAACAGTATGAGTCACACTAAGGAAACTGGCTGCGCGGCCTGTCTGGGTGTGGCAGTTGGTTTTTACATTACTCTTCATGATTCACAGTGTTGTGTCAGTGAGCAATGTTATTCAATGCTACATCAGGCCGAAGCTTACATGCAGTGTGCAGGCCGATGAATGTAAATTGTATGCAAATACACTGGCCTGGGTTATAGGATGCTTGTGTTATGACGGACTCTGTTTATTAGTGGCCCTATGCATACCTATAAAACTGATATGACTGATGTGAGCATCATTTGCAATGATTAGGGCATGCAGTGGTTAAAGGGATTGTCAGGACAAACCGCTAAATGCAGTTGAAATGCATCTATGATTTGGCTTTAACCATTTGCCGACCGCCTAACGTACATGTACCGCAGCAGGCCAGCTCTATTGCACAGAATCGTGTACCTGTACATCATTTCATGCAATAGCCACTAGGGGACGTGCATGCTGATTGGACAGAGGGGGAGCCAATCAGCAGGTCCGCTGGACCCGATGTCCGCCGGCCACCCGCAACCGTTCCTGAGAGAGGCAGATCGCTGTTCTGCCTCATGTAAACAAGGCAGATCGCCTTTCTGACAGGGGAGAAGATAGAGATCTTGTGTTCCTGCTAATCGTGAACACAGATCTCTGTCTTCTCACAGTCATAGCAACCCCCTCACAGTTAGCAAGCACCCCCTAGGGCAGTGTTTCCCAACCCAGTCCTCAAGGCACACCAACAGGTCATGTTTTCAGGATTTCCCTCAGATGAAACAGTTGTGGTAATTACTAAGGCAGTGAAACTGATCAAATCACCTGTGCAAAATAATGGAAATCCTGAAGACATGACCTGTTGGTGTGCCTTGAGGACTGGGTTGGGAAACACTGCCCTAGGGTCTCATTTTAACTCTTTCATCGCCCCTGATGTTAACCCTTCCTTGCCAGTGTTTGTAAAATAACCGTGCATATTTTTAGTACTGACCACTGTAATAATATCACAGGTCTCCAAAAAAGTGTCAGGTGTCTGATTTGTCCTCCGCAATGTCGCAGTCCCGCTAAAAATCGCTGATCACCACCATTACTAGTAAAAAAGAAATCTAAAGAAATAAAAATGCCATAAAAATATCTGTCTGTACACGCGATAACTTTTTGGCAAACCTGCAGTGAGGGAGGGGGAGAGGAGAAGTGAAAGCGGGTACCTGTCAAAACTGGGTACCCACTCCCCCCCCCCAAAAAAAAAAGGACATGCCAAGTGTGGCATAGGAGGGGGGTGCTTAAACATTTTGGGTAGAGCTCTGCTTAACTTCCAAAGGATTTGCAATTCTGGTCAGCCGGTCTTGTGGTTTACACCCCCCTGGCTCACTCATAGCCAGTGAGACACTTTCCTGGTTCAGCCCGGACACTTCCGATGTCACCTCTGTAGCTCCGGCTATCACCGAATCAACTTTATTATCTCTGTGCAGTGAGCAGGAAGCTGGAGTATTAAAGTAGAACTCCAGCCAACATTTTAGTACATATTGGATCATTTTTTGAGTTTTGTTAAAGCTCAACTGTAGACTGGAAGAAAAAAACAAACCTGCAGTGAGGCCCCCCTGCACTGGAAGGGTTAAATAACGGGTAAAATGTTGTTTAACCTTTTACAGAAAAAAATGTAAAGGTGAACTGACACAGAAACCCATCATCCTGTCATTGTAATGACACTGACCAATTAGAATCCATCTGGTCCATCCTGGAAGTGCTGACAAAGAAGCGAGAGAACAATGGGGATTTCAAATCCCCAGACCACTGGCAACCCTGGAGGTAAGTACAGGTACAGTGAGGAACCGGGGGGTTGGGGGTGGGGAGAGTGCCCAGTGTTCAAGTTACATTTTTTCTGTAATGGTGAACTAACCCTTTAAACCTGGATACATACTATACAAGTTTCTGTATTTTTTTCCCTTTAGATTTACCAAAACCATATAATATGAGGTAAAACCTTAAGAGTTTCAATTTGTATGCAATTGGGAAGGCCTTTGCACTACATGGTTTTGGTAAATCTAAAGGAAATCGGACAACAAAAGTTGTATAGTGTGTATGGGGTCTTGGGCTAGGGAGAAATGTAGTGGATGTATACTTAAGCCTGGTACACACCACTAGTTTTTCAACCCAGGAGGTTGAACGAAAAAAAAAAAAACGAACAGCTCATGTCGGAGCTGCTGTACTAACAGTCCGATATTAGTACAGCAATCTCCCCTACTGTGCTATTGTGTTCTGACAGGGGAATCCCCCACACCCCAACCACCATAACACTCCGGTCAGCGCTCTCAGCCATTGCAGCACTGATTTGGAGCCAGTTGGCTGCTGGTTTTCCGACAGGCGACCTGTTGGGCCAAATGTGAACCACTTTTTATCGAACCGACTGATGGCACCCCGACATTTGGCCCGTGTGTAATAGGCTTTACCTTACACCCTGCTCCGGCAATTGCGGCACTTCAGTGTGGCATTTATAGGGTTAAATCAGTCGGTGAGCAGGCAACATAATGTCTTCTCACCATCTCTCAAATGCTCTCTGAAAAGTAATCCACCAGGGATCGCTATTCAGAGGGGAGCACTAATGTAAAGAAGCCCTAAGGGTTTTGTGTTTAGATGCACTTCAAGGCTGGTGAGATCAGCCATTGCTTTGCAGATCACATGCGATGTCTGTGCGATGCAAATTCAGGCATACAAACTGTATGGCTGCAATTGCATCGCATTTGCACCAAAATGGTGCAGGGCCCTTTTTTTTTTTATTGATCTGCACTGGAATTTAATCTCATGGGTGTTCACACCCATGCAATCTGATTTCTGTACCATTTCACAGGTCGCATTGCCATTTGTGAACTGATTTGGGGGTGTCATTAACTGTACATTCACACCTGCAGCGGCTCGTAAATGCCAGTGTCAACGATTCAGGTGCAATGCAAGAACCTGCACAGGAGTCACATTGTTTCCAGCATCGTAGCAGTGTGAACTTAGGGTAACTGAGTGCACATTTTTCCATTTTGGAAAGACTAAGGAAGGGTTATAACCCCTGACAGTTTGATTTTTGACATCTGTGTCCCGTTGAGGAGATTTCCCTGCACTTCCTGTCCCATAGGCAGAACAGGAAGTGCGAGGGAATCCCAGCGCGTCACCGCAACTAGTGTCCCCATTGGAAGATTGCCCCCTATTGCTGTTCTGATGTCAACCCAAAATGTGAGTTTTACTTTCACTTTCTATGATAATGGTAAACAGGACAAATGGAGAGGGGGAATCTTCCTAATGGGGGCACAGACAGCAATAAAAACTGGCAGGTGCCAGTACACATCTTTGACCATTTGTATACATACACATTTTTCAATAAATTATTTGAGTTAAAAAAGAAAAACACCTGACAGGTGTTCTAACCCCTCAACATTCTATCCAAAGCTAAAAAAGTGGTTTTGTCTTTAGTCACACTTTAACCAGTTGCCGACCGCCAACATGGCTCTCCTGCGCAAACCGCCGTCACTTGACGGCGACCTCAGAAGCAAGTATCATGGGTGCGTGTGCACCGCCGGAGGCGCTCTCACATGCTAGCGGGGGGAGCCAATCGGCAGGTGTGGCAGACTCGATGTCCACCGGCCACCCACGATCACTCTCCGGCAGTGACAGAACGGGGATCCGTGAATGTAAACAAGCGGATCCCCATTCTGACAGGGGAGGAGGAGAGTGATCTATGTTCCCACTATATGGGAGCAGCGATCGCTCTCCTCCCCCAGTCAGCCCAGCCCCCACACAGAAATACCTAGCAGGGAACACCATTAAAGTGGTTGTCAAGTTAGAGGAAAAAAAAAAAAAAACACATGCAAGAGAAAGGCATAATGAGCTAGTATGCATCGCATACTAGCTCATTATGAAATGCTTACCTTAGATCGATGCTGTAGCAGCGGTCCCCGAGCACTGCTGTGACCGGTGACATGCTGAGTCCGTCTTCTTCCGGGATCCCGGGCGCCGACCAATCACAGCGCGGACTCCAGCGCTCTGATTGGCAGGAGCCATGCTGACGTCACTCCCGCTCATGCGCACGGGAGCCATCATTTACGGCACACTTAGTGAAGAAACGGCCCAGACGGGGCACATGCATTTACACTGCATATGTCATAAGCCGTGCGGGTTTAGGAGATATGCAGAGTACCTACAGGTAAGCCTTATTATAGGCTTAACTGTAGGTTAAAGTGGCTGCCATTACTTGACAACCACTTTAACCCCTTGATCGCCCCCTAGTGTTAATCCCTTCCCTACCTGTGACATTTATACAGTAATCCAGTGATGTTTTAAAGCTCGCTGTATAAAAGTCATTGATCCCAAAAAAGTGTCAGAAGTGTTTGATCTGTTCGCCGCAATATCGCACATCGCCGCCATTACTAGTGAAAAAAATAAATAAAACCGGCATAAATCAGTTCTCATAGTTTGTAGATGCTATAACTTTTGCGCAAACCAATCAATGTATGCCTATTGTGATTTTTTTTTTTTTTTACCAAAATTATGAGGAGGAATACATATCGGCCTAAACTGATGAATAAAATTGTCGCTCTTTCTTTATAGCGCAAAAAATAAAAACCGCAGAGGTGATCAAATACCACCAAAAGAAAGTTCTATTTGTGGGGAAAAAAGGACGTCAATTTTGTTTGGGTACAACGTCGCACAACCGCGCAATTGTCAGTTAAAGGGACGCAGTGCCAAATCGCAAAAAGGTGCTCAGGTCAGGAAGGGGGGTAAATCCTTCCGGGGCTGAAGTGGTTAATACTGAAGAAGTGGAGAAATCGGCCTGAATAGGAGAGGTGTGTCTGTTCCAGAGATGTGTGGGCACAATTACTAATCCTTTGGCAGGTAGCGCAGTGTATACAGAGTACGTCATCCGTATATTTTGATGCTTGGCATTCCATTTTTAAACTAGCAGTATAAAGCAATTTTTAAAGTTTGCGTTTTTACTCAAAAGATGCTGGAAAATCGGTGTCACCCATTGCTCTGAATGCATAGAGGAAAGGGAAGACATTCACCATGAATGTACTATTGGCCAGGAGTCGGGGAGGAGGTTGCTGTAGTTCCCGCGGCCTCATCCACACTGCAGCTCAAAAATAAAAAGCTGCGTTTACAGGCATATGAGCTTTTATTTCAGCTTGAAGACGCTTGTGTTTTTTTGGCTCTTTTTTGCACGTTTTTATTGAGCTCCTTTAAGCTTTTTTGAGCATACGCGTTTTTTTTTTCACAAACCATACCCTCAGCTAATTTTACCTTTTTTTTTTTGTGTGTTTTTTCAAGCTTCTTTGAGCTTTTTCATGCTCTTTCACACTTTTTCACGCTTATTTGAGCTCTTAGGGCTCATGCACACTGCAGCTCAAAGAAGCGGCCCCTACAGACTTTTGAGCTATTTTAAGCTTTTATTTTTTTCTGCCTGGAAACTCCCCTCTGTTAGCCAATGTGCCCATGCACACTATGGCTTTTTCAGGCATATACTCCTACAGGCATACCCCCCCCCCCCCCCAAACTCACGTATTTAAGAGGAGCTAGTGCCTCAAAGAAGCTTGAAAACGCACAAAAACATTTGCTCCAGTTTTTTGTTTTTGAGAACCGAGCGATCGAACACCGCTGATCAATCGGTTTTCAGAGCTCCATGAGCAGAGCGCTGCAGACTGTCAGAAGCTCTCCGCTCTTCTCCCTCCGCGCTCATTGGATCGCTGAGCTGCGGAGGGGCGGGGCGGCCGTCTCAGGCTCTCAGCGGCTCGCTGAGGCAGCTCAATAAAAATGTGCACAAGAGCACAAAAAAAGCAGAATCTGAAATTAAAACTCAGATGCTCGTAAAAGCAGCTTTTTTTTTTTTTTTTTTTTTTTTTAGCTGCAGTGTACATGAGCCCAAAAGCCTGTAGGAGTCGCTTCTTTGAGCTGCAGTGTGCATGAGCCCTAAGGCTCCGTTCACATCTAGGCCTTGCTATTTTATAGGCGTTATTTAGGCATTTTTTCTGGTGTTTTTGTACAGGCGTTTTTTGAAGTTGCCAATGATAAGCCATAAAATGTAATGTGTAGAAGCTCATGTACAGTACCTTTTTTGAGCAATGGGCATTTTTCTTAACCACTTCAAGACCGCCCACCGTCATATTATATTGACCCCAGTTCTCTTATTTAAGAGATCCTGTCATGCTTTTTTTCTATTACAAGGAATGTTTACATTTCTTGTAATAGGCCTAAAAGTGATCAACATTTTTTTTTTAAACCGTGTAAAAATAAAAATTAAAAAGTAAAATAAATTAAAAAAAAAAAAAAAAATTTAAAGCGCCCCGTCCCCGCAAGCACGCGCGCAGAAGCGACCGCATACATAAGTCCCGCCCACATATGAAAACGGTGTTCAAACCACACACGTGAGGTATCGCCGCGATCGTTAGAGCGAGAGCAACAATTCTAGCACCAGACCTCCTCTGTAACTCAAAACTGCACCTGTAGAATTTTTTAAACGTCGCCAATGGAGATTTTTATGTTGCAAAGCTTGTCACCATTCCGCGAGCGGAAGCAAATTTTGAAGCATGACATGTTTGGGTATCATTTTACTCGGCGTAACATTATCTCTCACAATATGGAAAAAAAATGGCCTAACTTTACTGTTGTCTTATTTTTTAATTCATAAAACTGATCTAAAAAAAAGATCACGCTTGTAAGACCGCTGCGCAAATACAGTGTGACATAGTTTTGCAACGGCCGTCATTTTATTCTCTAGGGTGTTAGAACCCCCAAACATTATATATTATTTTTTCTAAGTAATTTTATAGCAAAAAAAAATGTTTTTTTACTTGCAAACACCGAACTCCAAAAAGAGGCCCGGTCTGAACAGAACACTCAGATGTGAACAGGGGCCATTGAAATGAATGGGATTTGCCTTGCTGGGCGTTTTTAGAGCTGAGGCTTAGAGCAGAAAATTGCAAAAAACCACCTAGATGTGAACCTAAGGCTCCGTTCACTTCTTGGCGTTCCGAATCGCAGGCGGAATTGCCGCGATTATGCTCGTGATTGCAAATAATGTCAAATCACAGGATGCCCATTTGATCCCTGCCACTTCCAATGGCACCCCGATCGAGGCAAAATCACGGGACTGTCCCTGATTCGAAACAAAGTCCCTCTGATCTTTCCTCCTCATTTGTCCCTAATTTTGGTGTGGTCTATATAGTTTTATATAAACGTCACTACTTATTGCTCAAAAAGTGTTTCCCAGTGCTAAACCTTTCATCCAGTTTCTGAATTGCTGCATTTGTGAATTCCAAAAGCCAATATAAAGGAATGATGGTGGTAAAAAGGCACTTGTGATTTTAACGGATCTGTTTGGTTTTTTTTTTGTTTTTTTGGGGGTTTTTTTTGCAATTTTCCTTAAGGGGGTGTGTGCTATGCCTACATACTTTTGCTAATAGGTGTCCCTCATTCCGATCTCACAACGTTGGGCGGCATGTTTGCAGCACCATGGCAGTTGCAGATAAAACAGAAGCAGCTTCCTTGGCTGTAAAGGATAGGAGGGTTTAATTCCGCTTTAAGGCTGTCAGCAGATCGGCCTCTACAAACTCAGCTCTGCACTGAGCATGTTCAGAATAGGGTGGGACGGTGTAGTACTGGGTTTTATAGAGTATAGACAGTTAATTTTAATGTGTTACATAGCTTTACCTTCAAAAGGGGCCAGAATGAAGTGATCTAGCAGTACTTAATTTTCCAGCTAAAGTTCTACTTTAAGGTAGTGAGGGATTTACCCACTATTTTTATTATTATTCATATTGAATAACTGAGGTTTTCATTTTGTCCTGTTCAAATATACATGACCTAGGTAACATCCATTTTTTTGAGAAGTGATAAGTGTGTAAATCTTGGCTCTGCACCGTGTTAAATAAAATAAAATAAAAAACTTCCTAACATAAAAAAAAAAGAAAAATCAAGCTACAATAATCATGGTATAATGCTATCTGTGAGCAGTACAAACCGTTTTAGCAGGAACAGGGAAATATACAGCAGATCAAGTCACATTGCTGATCCTGAGCAAAAATATGTTCAATCATTTAAATGATAGTTGTGATAAAAAAGCAGTTACATAGAAAAATAGGGAATGGGGTCTTTTAAGGTGCCAGATAAAGATGATGCGCAACAACATTTTAAAATATAACAACATTTTATTCCATACATCCATTTAGGGAGTG
>BLSH010116711.1:160317-214087 GCA_018402905.1 Glandirana rugosa
TTCGTGCCCCCACCTTTGTAGTACGAAACGCCGACAAAAAGACGTTTCCCTGGTCCTGCTGACTAGGCACATTTCCATTCATTCTTTCCTTTACACGGATCAGTCGTCCTGGTCCCTTTGCAGAAAAACAGCCCCAAAGCATGATATTTCCACCCCCATGCTTCACAGTAGGTATGGTGTTCTTTGGGTGCAACTCAGCATTCTTTCTCCTCCAAACACGACAAGTTGAGTTTTCACCAAAATGTTCTATTTTGGTTTCATCTGACCATATAACATTCTCCCAATCCTCTGCTGGATCATCCAAATGCTCTCTAGCAAACTTCAGACGGGCCCAGACATGTACTGGCTTAAGCAGGGGGACACATCTGGTACTGCAGGATTTGAGTCCCTGGTGGTGTAGTGTGTTACTGATGGTAGCCTTTGTTACTTTGGTCCCAGCTCTCTGCAGGTCATTCACTAGGTCCCCCCGTGTGGTTCTGGGATTTTTGCTCACCGTTCTTGTGATCATTTTGATCCCACTGCGTGAGATCTTGCGTGGAGCCCCAGATCGAGGGAGATTATCAGTGGTCTTGTATGTCTCCCATTTTGTAATAATTGCTCCCACAGTTGATTTCTTCACACCAAGCTGCTTGCCTATTGCAGATTCAGTCTTCCCAGCCTGGTGCAGGTCTCTACAATTTTGTTTCTGGTGTCCTTTGACAGCTCTTTGGTATTGGCCATTGTGGAGTTTGGAGTCTGACTGTTTGAGGTTGTGGACAGGTGTCTTTTATACTGATAACCAGTTCAAACAAGTGCCAATAATACAGGTAACGAGTGGAGGACAGAGGAGCCTCTTAACCACTTACCAACCGGAAGGTTTTCCAGCTTTAGGACCAGAGCACTTTTTGAGATTCGGCACTGCGTCGCTTTAACTGACAATTGCGCGGTCGTGCAATGTTGCACCCAAACAAAATTTGCGTCCTTTTTTTCCCACAAATAGAGCTTTCTTTTGGTGTTATTTGATCGCCTCTGCGTCATTTCTGATCGCCGTTATAAACAAAAGAACAGCGACCATTTTGCAAAAAAACCCAAATTTCTTACTTTTTGCTAAAAATCAAGTCCAAAAAAAAATATAAAAAAATGTTTTTTTTTTCACCGGTTTTGGCCGATTTATATTCTTCCTCATATTTGTGATAAAAAAAATCACAATTGGCATTTGATTGGTTTGCGCAAAAGTGGCCGCGTTTACAGATGATGAGAATTCATTTCTGGGGTTTTTAGTTTTTTTTTTTAATTTTTACTAGTAATGGCGGCGATCTGCGATTTTTAGCGGTACTGCGATATTGCAGCGGACATGTCGGACATTTTTGACACTTTTTTGGGACCAATGACCTGTGTAAATGCCATTGGCAGTGAAGGGGTTAACCTGCAGGGGGAGATCTAGGGGTTAACTGTGTTCCCTGTGTGTGTTCTTGCTGTGGGGGGGTTGGGCTACCATGGGCAAGAGAGATCTAACTGATCCCAGTGGCGGATCAGTAGATCTCCCATGCCTGCACTAACAGAATGGGGAACCGCCTTGTTTACATCGTCGGTTCCCCGTTCTTTCCCTGTGGCCGCTCATCACGGCTCGCCAGCGGACATCAGGTCCGCCCGAGCCGTGGGCACACTCTGGAGTGCGGCGGACGCGCGCACGCCCCCTAGCGGCTGTTCGCAGATCGCCGCCTTTTTACGGCAATTTGCGCTGAGCATCCCGACTGCTGCCGTGAAGATGGCACGCGGTCGGGAAGTTACAGGTCTGTGAGAGCCAGAAATCTTGCTTTTTTGTAGGTGACCAAATACTTATTTTCCACCATAATTTGCAAATTTATTTAAAAATCAGACAATGTGATTTTCTGGATTTTTATTTCCCATTCTGTCTCTCATAGTTGAAGTGTACCTATGATGAAAATTACAGGCCTCTCTCATCTTTTTTGCCCCACTGTATGTTCCTTGTATGTTCCTTGATGGACCCTTGTCTTCATACTATTTCATAATGACTGTGCTATGGGATCACCAGTATCTCCTTTTGTAGATAACCTATACTTGGAGAATTTTAGAAATGAGCCTTGATCCCTTTCAGGAACTCAGTGGCAGGGACCCACAGGAAGCCAGGATTTTTGGGACCGTCCCATGGTATCCGGGATAGTTCGGGAAGGTATGTATCCACGATGTGGGCAGTGAGTGCACATTGAGTTTCATGCCCCTTGGGGGGCCCATGTGCACCACACGCATTGCGCACACTGTGGATACACCACCGATTCACCATTGGCAACTGGGTTGCAGATGTCTAGTCAATGTAACTCTATTTAGCCAACGTACAAGGAAAACGTATTGGGCAAATGATTGGAGGACCCGGTATTTGCTGCTTTATAAGTAAGCCCGTAAAGCAGGCCATACACATTAGAATCTCATTGTAAAGTCCTATGTAGACTGTGTAAGTGCCAAGGCCCTAGCTGAATGGATACCGATTGAACTGGTTAGCTTATCTCTCTCCCTATATAGCAGTTAGAAATTTTAGCCTTCTAGCTCATATATTAAAGTAAAGGGAACCTCAACAATTTACATCAGCCTGTGCTCCCAATATATCATGTATTGTTATTGTACATTTCTAGCTTGCTGTAGAGTCTCTGTGTATGTAGACTGCCAGCTCTTTGTAGATTTATCAACAGGAAAACATGACAGTTAGTCAGGGTGGCAGTGTGCCATGACTGGGTTTCAGGCCGCAGCATGCTGTACACAAAACTACAAGAGTGTTATCAATGCTAGTCGTGTGCTGGTCTTGTGGGTAGGACGGATGTGACTTCTCTGATACTAGTGACCACAGATGTTTCTTATTACATGAATGAGTTGGCATATGACAGATTAGGATGTGTGCTGACACACTGAACGTATCTTGCAGGACTTCACTCTAATAAAAGGACATGATGTAGAACAAGCTCCGATCTAAACGAGTTCATGTTTTACACTTCTAAGAAAGGATTGATGTGTACTTCCTGATGAAATCGTCTTCCATTATCTGGGGAGTTTCTGAATGTTTTATTTTGCTGAAAATGATTGGCCCATACACTAAACACGGCTTAAAAAATGTTTTTTGTGAAAGAAAGGTCTTACTGTTGTACAGGTGAAGAAGAATGGAAAAGAAAACAGGTCCTCTATACAGTTATTCCTCCCGGCATGTTATAGGCCCCTAGGGTTGCCACCTCATCCCTTTAAAACCGAACACAGATGAATTACACAGGTTCTGTGGCTACTTTAATGCACATGCATATTAAACCCCAAGTGAGATTAATTACCACCTTAATCAACATCAGGACCTGTGTAATGTGTTCAGTTTTAAAGGGATGAGGTGGCAACCCTATAGGCACCTAGCATTAACCAATAGAAGCTTCATGGGTCAGCCATGATGATGTGTTCAGGTCTGAAAAAGAGTTAACATGACCTTCAATAACCTCAAAGCACGTTCAATGCAAGCAAGGGTTTAACACTGCAATCTCTGCTTTCATTGCGCAGTTCCGCATGCGAGTTCATGTGCATTTTGTTATTTTTCAGTACATTTTTTTAGGCCTTATTTATGTTTTTTCTTACTTGCATTCAAATGCTTTTGCGCTGCGTTCTGGTATGTTTAAATGCGAAAAAATGCACCATGCACCACTTCTTTAAAATGCACAAAAAAACAGTGGTGTAAATGAGCTCAGGGAAATGCATTCTTGTTTGCATAGACATTCAAATAGCATTTACAAATGGGTGTAAAGCAGCCCTAAAGCCTATCTAAGCCCCATAAGCCTGCAAATAACACATTTCCCACCCCTTGCTATATTGGTTTCTCCACTGTATCTCTAGAAGGAGCCATGGTTATCACACATGGTGGATTTCAAGCATTTCTTCCTTTGTTCTTCATTACATGGTGGATTGATGGGACTAGTAGTTTACACAAGAAAGATCAGGAGGTTTGTGCTTTCTTTTCAGCTCTCAGGAAGTGATGAGGACCCTGCATTTCTGGCAAGGCCAACTGGTATATTTCTGTTCTTGCTTAAAATGTTCTCTAAAGCCTAGTACACATGGGCTGAATGTCGGGCGGAAACCAGCCAACGTTTATCCCATGTGTATGGCAGCCAGTCCGATAGAAGCCGTTCAGCCGGCTTTTGTCGAAGGGGCATGACCGAAAAAGGTCTGCTAACCAACTCTTGGTCGGTGCTGTCAGCACTGGGCGTCCCCCTGTCAGAACACAATTGCACAGCAGGGGAGATCACTGTACTAACATCCTGAGCTGTCAGGACCAGTAAGCTGCAATATATATTTTGTTTTGGAGTTCAAATATGCTGTATTCTGGGGATCTGGTCTGGAGACTAATTAGCATTGAATCTTTTAGGGCCAGTTCACACCACATGCAGTCCAGTGTGTTTTTTTTTTCTGCATCAAAAACGCATGGAGAGTAGATTATATGGTTTTCAATGGCATAGTTCACACCAGTGCAGTCAGTCCAGTGCGTTCATCAGTGCGTGCATCAAGAACACACCAAAAATGCACCGGAACACACCTAAATGCACCAAAAACTCACATGTCCTTATTTTAGGTGAAGAAAAAAAAGGGGGAAAACTACACTGGACTGCATCAAAAATGCACCAAAAACGCGCATGCAGAAAAGCATCTGGAACGCATCCGGACTGCATTTCTATGGTGTGAACGTGCCCTTATTCTGAACTATTCTCGGTTGTTAGAATCTATTGATCTGTTTAGATCTATGTTCTTTAGTTGAACAAGACGTTTCCTAATAGAGACAGTGAGGCTTGGTAGGCTTGCTGCTGCTCATTCTGCAAATGCTGACACTTATGCTTTCCCTCATGCTTACTCATGCAATACTTTGTCCTTTATCTGGAACAAGTATGCATATAAGGATGTCTGGCTTAGAGATGTATATACTGTATGTTTCAGGTCAGTAACCCAAACCTTGCTGAACTCTGACAGTATTCACTGTCAGAGAGTTCAGCGTGTGCATCCCCACAACCGGTGGGGATGCACACGCTGAACTCTCTGACAGTTTTTAATGTGCTTTTGTCCTGGAATGCTACCCAGGATTTACGTACTGCATTCTACTTTTCCCACAGCGGCTCCCAATACCAGAGCCATTCATGTGAAAAGTTTTGGGTCCCGAGTGCGTTATGGTACCCCATATATCTCTGTCAATGGTATTCACAAGCATACCCCCACCCCACCGGCATCAGCCAGTATAGCAGCATAGCCTTCATCTCTTTGAGATGCCTATTTATAGAGATGCTTAAAGCGTTTGGGTCATATCATTTCTACACATTTCCCTGCTTATCCAATCAAGCAGTACCTTCGCACATACACACACACAATTACTAGTTGATTCATACTCAATCCTTTTTTGTTATACACAACACATTTATGGCACTTTTATGTTTTTTAGAAACCATATTCCATAGACTGAATTCACATATATGCACATACATGCAATTATGATGCAGCCATATAAGTACACATCTCCCACCCTGCACAGATTAGATGTCTGTACGCATGCCAGAGGTAGAAAAATAATCTTAGGTTTAACTTTAAAGTGATGAGCTGTAAAGGGTTTAATGTTCCATCTAAGTACAATTTCTGTATTTGATATTAACGTTGAATTGTGTTTGAGTACAAAAAAAAATTTTTGTTTACTTAAAATATAGTCTTCATAAAGATCTCTTGGACAGTGGACACTATTCTGTACTCCAACTTCTGAACCTTTCGGCTGCCTTGATGCAGTTGACCACCCCCTCCTCCTCAAAAACGTTACTCCCTCGTTCTCCGTGACTGTGCTCTTCGGTGGCTCTCATCCTACCTATCCCATCGCACCTTCAGTGTCACAATTCTACTTCCTCCTCTCCTCTTCCTTTCTCTGTTGGGGTCCCCCAAGGTTCTGTTCTGGGACCTCTCTTATTTTCAATATACACCTCTTCCCTGGACTGGCTTTCAAGATCATTTCTACGCTGACGACACCCAAATCTACCTCTCAACTCACTCCATCGGTCTCCTCACGCATCACTAACTTACTAACAGACATATCTGCCTGGATGTCACACCACTTCCTCAAACTCAACTTGACTCAACTCAAAACTGAACTCATAATATCTCCTCCCCCACGTGCCCCTCCCCCTGTCAAGATCAATGGCACAACCTTTCACCCATCCCCACATGTCAGGGTGTTTGGCGTTATCCTGGACTCTGAACTCTCCTTTTGGCCCCACATCCAATCACTTTCCAAAGCTTGCTGCCTCAACCTCTGCAACATCTCTAAATGACGTCCCTTTCTAACCAATGAAACCACAAAGCTCCTGATTCGCTCCCTCTCGCCTCCACTACTGCAACTCCCCCCTCATTGGCTTACCTTTAAATAGGCTATCCCCCCTTCAGTCCATCATGAATGCTGCTACCAAACTCATCCACCTTACAAACCACTCAGCATCTGCTATCCTTCTCTGCCAATCCCTCCCTTGGCTGCCACGCGCCCCAACAAATTAAATTCAAAATACTAACAAAAAGTTACTAAACTATCCACAACTCTGCCCCAGCTATATCACTAGCTCACTAGCCTAGTCTCAAAATACCAACCTAAGCTTCCTCTTCGTTCCTCCCGAGACCTCCTGCTCTCCAGCTCCCTCATCACCTCCTCCCATATTCACCTCCAGGACTTCTCCCGAACCTCTCATATCCTCTGGAATTCCCTTCACCAATTTGTCAGACTATCTCCAAATCTATCAACTTTCAGGCAATCCCTGAAAACTTTTCTCTTCAGAGAAGCCTATTCTGCCTCCACCCAACAACTGCACTTTTATTTTCTTCATCAGCTCACCCCTTTCATTACCCTTTCATATCACTTGACCCTCCCTTCTAGATTGTAAGCTCTGATGAGCAGGGCCCTCTGATTCCTCCTGTATTGAATTGTATCGTAATTGTACTGTCTGCCCTAATGTTGTAAAGCGCTGCGCAAACTCTTGGCACTATATAAATCTTGTATAATAATCATTTCTTGAGGTTTTCCCACTGTCATTTTTTTTTTTAAATGCCCAGCTACTATCTCATCTGACCCAGCTGAAAATATTTTTTGGGGAGAACACTGCTCGCCTATCCACATTCCATCAACACCAGAGGCTGTAACAGTGCATGATTTTTAGAGATGGGTTAGCAATGGGTGACCTTCCCCTTGTGCCAGTGCTTTGGCCTACAGAGCCATTGGCCAAGCCCAAACACTGGGGGTGTTGGGTAGTCACATCACCCACCCATGTAAACTCCAACAATGTACTTGCCCAGGATGGACTCCTACAGTATACTTTGCTGTTGTCATAGGCTATTAGTATGAACTTTTACTTTACCCTGAATGGACAAGCGACAATGTCTTTTTAAGTGAAGTCCATTGCAGTTTAGTCTGTAGAGACTTGACATTTCTGTGATTTTAAAGTTGTATTTGAGTATTTATTTTTCTTTTCAGCTCCTGGACATCAACTGGACAGGACTGACAAATCTTTTGGACATTCCTGGATTGAAGTGAGTGCATACTTAAGTGTGTTTTCACCCCTACCTAAAATATTTTTTATTGGCCTTAACCACCTCCCGCCCTATTGGAATAATATGTGATATGACGTCCTCCCAGTCGCGTACCTCGTGTGCGCCCTATGGGGCTGTGCATCGGTGCGATCTGCGATCCACTGTGTCTAGTGGACACAGTGGAACATAGATCGTTTTACCGGATTGCTGCGCATAGCCTTGGTACTGGTCAGTTGTACACAATGACTCTGTCATTCATATCCATTGTGTACTTTTGTGATCTCTGTGATTGGTCACAGTGATCACACAGTACAGGGCCAATCACAGCTATCACATTGGCATATGAATGATGTCAGCACAAAGTAAAAATTATTGCTTTTATACAGTGATCATCATTGTAATAAGCAATGCTAGTGAAAATAAAACCCTGTTCATCTCTCTCAGCATAGTAAACTATGGTGACACTGTACTGCTCTTGTGACAGTATGTAAAAAGAAAAATGTATGTGTTTTTATATATATATATATATATAATATATATTATAATTTATTTTTTTTAACTACTACATACTGTTAATAGTCAGTGTCCCAGATCACCACTACGCCAGTCATATAGCGTTGCTGTACTGTTTTGTTGATTTGCAAATGTTATAACAAAAAAGAGAATTATTTTTTATTTTATTGTTTCATTTATGTAGCAAATCAAAAACCCAGCAGTGATTAAATACCATCAAAAGAGCTCTATCTGTCTAAAAAAAAATTTTTAAGAAAATTTAATTTGGGTGCAGTGTTGCATGATTAAGTAATTAGCATTCAACGTGTGAAAAGCTCACAAGGGGCGTGAATGTGTCTAGTTTTGAAGTGATCAAAGGAGAAATCCAGCCAAAGCTTGTTTGGCTGTACTTCTATGGATCACAGGATTGCAGCTCGTTTCGCACTTCTGTGACCCATTTTCAGCAGAGAGTGGGCTGAAGTCCGCTACTGTCAGTCCAGGCACCGCGCCATCGCGACAATAATGTCTGGATCCGCCAGGTGCCTGGACTGACACCCGTCTCAGCCTCTCAGCAAGCCGTTGAGAGCCTGAGCCGGCCACCCCCTCCACAGCCCAGCACTCCAATGATCGATGAGGGAGCAGAGAGCTGTGACTGACAGTCTACAACTCTCTGCTCGGGGAGCTCTGAAAACCGAGCAATTGGCGGTGTTCGATCGCTTGGTTCTCAGTGTAGAGGTGCCGGGGGACAGATGCAGCATCAGACCAATGCTGCATCCACCGAGGTAAGTATGAATCAGAAAAAAAAAAAGAATCCTTTACTTCTTTTAAACACAAGTACATCAGAAGGGAGGCATAAAGTCGTCTGAGGTGCAAGAAGTCAACTGAAATTCCAGCCTTAATAGGGTTAATAAGGCAGTTTAGAGCATATGAATGATATGAATGTTCCGTAATCCCTATCAGCCTGATTTCATCACCTTTTATCAGTTTATAGCAGCCAAAATAATGAAAGATGGTCGTTGATTGTTTGCAAAGGATTATTGCACACTGCTTTTTACAATGTTTTGGTGTCTTAGCAACATAAATATCGGTACGTGAAGAAAATGCAACCATTATTTAGGGAAAACATGGAGGCTACATTTTGTGATCTTCTGGTTTAAGTAATTTGAGGCACTGACCCACAACACATGCAGATAAGGAATTCTAACTTTATCCGACTTTCCTCTTTCGCATATTTGTTTTGGGTCAGTGACTCAAAAATTATTGAAGCCAGAGGGTCAGTAAAATGACCAGACAGCTAGTTTTCTCTGAAGGAGGTCCGTATTGTTAGATTTCCTTTTAAGTGGGTAACAATCTCTGCAAAGTAAGCAGAAATCTCCTCTTAAAGCGGAGTTCCACCCAGTTAAAAGTCAGCAGCTACAAAAAGTGTAGCTGCTGACTTTTAATAATCGGACACTTACCTTTCCCTCGCTCCAGCGATGCGGTCACCCAAGGGCTCGCTCTTCTTCCCCTCCCCTCAGCAGCGCCAGCATCACAAGTGTGGGCACCCGGTTTTGGCTTTAAAGCCGGGCGTGCACTGCACATGCGCGAGTCGCGCTGCACCTTAATAAAAAATGAACTGAGATGGTAAACCGCATTTGTTCTAAAAAATATGTTTGGTTCCGAAGAAGACGATTGTCTATTTTTCTCAGAGGACTGAGGAAACAACATTTATTCTAACCTAAGTAATAACCTTTACGCGCTTGCTAGTCTACAACGAGAGGTAACAATATACTGTACAATATTCCTGAGATGAGAGAGTGAGCATCATCAGGCATCGATACCTTTTTCACTGTTCTCGTAAAATCTTTCGGAGCATTTTGGCAAGTCCCCTCTCTGCTTGCTGAGTGGATGGCATTGACAGGCTGGCGCACAGGCGGTGCCGTGTACAGATCAACAGGCTGAAAGGATGGAGAAACTGAGAATTACTTGTGGGAGGTCTAGTTGAAGGATTGAGGACATGGAAAAAACCCACTGATTAGGAGTCAACTTCATTACTACAAGACATGTAAGAAAGGAAGGCCAGTTCCGATCCAGGGTCGTCCTTGTCCCGAATTCCACCAATTTCGTAATTTTTCATAAAACTTGCTAACAAAGATTTACCCTATTTGAGATCGTGACAATTGGCCACGTCATTCATTCATATTTTGCGGCTGCCGGATTGTAGTTCTCAAAGAACTACCACAGCGCTGTTGCGCCGATCGTAAGCACATTTGCATTCGTGCCGTGAAGGGGTTATACCGAGGTAACGCTGCAGCTGCAGACATCAACCCGGTACCGGTTTTTAGAATAGGCGGTCGGCTCTTTAGTGATAAAAGCCGTTCGGTTGTTATCCTAAAGGAGTGGGAGGGGACGCGATGTCTGCTGGGACCCGCCGATTGTTCTCTGGAGAGGCAGAATGGCTAAGCAAAAACACAGCTCTCTGCCTTCCTCCAGTCAAAGCATCCCCCACACAGTTAGGAAGCACTCCCTAGAAGCACACTTAACCCTTTGATCGCCCATGATAACCGTTTCCCTGCCGGTGTCATTAGTACAGTAAAAAAGTGCATTAGCACTGATCACTGTATTAGTGTCACTGGTCCCCAAAAAGTGTCAGGTGTCTGATTTGTCCGCCGCAATGTTGTAGTCCTGCTAAAAAAATATCTGATCGCCGCCATTACTAGTAAAAAATAAATAAAAATTCCATAAACTGTCAAAGCCAGTTCACACAGAGGAGATCTGACTTGCGAGGCGACTCTGAGCCACCCCGCACAGCGCGACTTCAGCGCGGCTTGCAGGCGATTTCTGTAGAAGTCAATGCAAGTCGCCCCCAAAGTAGTACAGGAACCTTTTTCTAAGTTAGAGCGACTTGAGTCTCTCCTATTAGAACGGTTCAATTGCACTGCATAGAGCGGAACTAAAATCATGGCAGTGTGAACTGGCTTTCAATGTGAGATTTATGCCCATATCCTATAGTTTGTAGACGCTATAACTTTTGCACAAACCAATCAATATACACTTATTGGGATTTTTTTTTAATACCAAAAAATATGTAGCAGAATACATATTGGCCTAAATTGATGAATAAATTAGATTTTTTTTTTTTATTGGATATGTTTTCTAGCAGAAAGTAAAAACATTTTTTTTTTTTTTTTGCAAAATTATCGGCCTTTTTTGTTTATAGCACAAAAAATAAAAATCCCAAGTTTATTTGGGTACAGCGTTGCACGACTGTGCAATTGTCCGTTAAAGTAACGCAGTGCTGTATCGCAAAAAATGGCCTGGTCATGAAACGGGATAAACCTTTCGGGGGCTGAAGTGGTTAAAGTTGGCTTATCCTTTAACCGTTCCGTATCCTGACACCCACACGCTTCATCAATTTTCTAAATAATAAAACTAATTTTGTAATGATTTTTTTTTTTTTAATATAAAGGGAGTCTGGGGTCCCCTCTGGCAGGGGGACCCAGGGCAATTGCCCATTTTGTCTCCTTATAAATCAGGCACTGGGTCTGTTACAAAATGTAACAAAAAAACTGAACAGACACTGATGTAAAAAAAAAAAGTGACTTCCCTTCTGCTCTGATGCAGCAACTTCATTGATCGCCTGATAATTGGAATGGGTGCCACTCGTCTGAAAAGATCCTTAGATCATTGACACCTGTACAGGTGTCCCCACTGGAGGATATCCCCTTATCTCATCTCATGTTCTGTGACACCTCTAAAGTTGTCTATCTCCTTACTTTCTGTATCGAACACGCTAGTCGCCAGGGCAAATAGAGAGGATGAACTGTCTGTCCCAGGGAGGATCCAAACGGCCACAGAACCTGACCGAGGGATTAGGACTTCCTTACAATTCAAAAATAAAAATAGAGAAACATTTATGCTTTACATATTGTTGTATACAATTTAAGGTATATTGTTTGGCTCTTAGTTGAAGTAACATTTACAGTTGCATGTATAGTTTTCTTTTTCCTAGTACATAGATTCTTAGAAAAGCATTTCACGTGCAATATAAATGAGTCATTAAAATGTCACAGAGACCACATCAGTTTTAACATGCTTTATAGTTAATAATGTATTTCGAGACCAGTATACAGGTGAAAAGAAAGGTGACATCTGCTGTATTAATAAATAATGACACTTTTCAGTAAACAGCCTCTAGGTGAGCATGGCACACAAACAAGCTAGTTTATTTAAGAACTCTACTTCCACCTAGTGGATAGGTTAGATATTACACCAGTTATGAATGAACAGTGCCCACTTTTTTTACTACTAAAACCATGAACATTACTGTGAATTTTGGGGAATATCAATAATTTGGTGCTTGTGCACTTAAGGGGGGGCATTGATGTATTTTTCATGGTTGTCAAAAGACACTTTTTCGTCTAATGCACTGAGTTAAAGTGGATGTAAACCCTGCATAAACCCATTGAAGTGAACAGCTTCAGGTGATACACAGAGATGAAACAAACCTCCCATTATAAGTCTTACATGTATATCTGCGGTCTTCAGCTTGATATACGGTTTAGAAAATGCACATTCTGTTATATTTTTCTAGTGGTGCACCGAATGGAAATTTTGGTGCCGAAACCGAAAATGCACTAAGCCAAAAACCAAGACCGAAAATGACAGTTTTTAAAAAATATTTATATTTTTATATACAATTATCATATGCAGCCTACCTGTGCCTGGGCACTGACAGGTGGCACTTATTGGTGCTGAGAGGTGGCACTGACAGGCGGCACTAATTGGAAGCACTGATTGGTGACACTGATTGGCACTGACAGATGTCACTGGTTGGCACTGACAGCCGACACTGGATGGTACTGGCAGGTGGCACTGATTGGCACTGACATGCGGCACTGGCGATTGACCCTGACAGGCATCACTGGATGGTACTGGCAGGTGGCACTGATTGTCACTGACAGGTGGCACTGGATGGCACTGGCAGGTGGCACTGATTGGCACTGGCAGGTGGCCCTGGATGGTACTGGCAGGTGGCACTGGTATGTGGTACTGGCATGTGGTACTGGATGGCACTGGCAGAAGAGATTAGAAGATTCACAATGCACAGAGCGCGCTGCTTGTATGAGCCGCTCTGTGCATGAAACTGTCGCCTAATTACACTGGAATGCAGAGAGACGCAAGCTGTCAGATTTTCACGCTGAGATCGGAGGTGGGCGGGACCGAACAGCAAACACCCGTCCAGCCCCTGTCCCATTGGCTGTCGTTTGCTAGCTGTTCGGTCCCGCCCACCTCCTGACATCAACTTGAAAATCTGACAGTTCTCTCTGCATTCAGTGTAATTAGCTAACGGTTTCATACACAGAGCGGCTCGTACAAGCAGCGCGCTCTGTGCATTGTGAATCTACTCATCTCCCACATCTATTGGTGGGGTATGTGATGCGCACACACCCCCGCAATGGATGGTACCTGGGGCGGACCCTGCCCCCTTTTCGGTATCGGCCCGTTTTTTTTGTTTCGGCCGATACCGAAAAACACAGATTTTGGCTGAAAATGCCGGTAATTTTCATCGGCCGAAATTTCGGTGCATCCCTATTTAATTTTTCACTTCCTCGTTCCTTTGTAGGAGGAGATGATTGCTAGATGCTGTGAGAGACTGTGCGAAAGCTGATTGGAGAAAAGGCACACACCCCCTCCCCACACATGCAGATCCGTGTCTGTGTATTGTTTAGCTGGCTGCTAATCTATTTTTAGCAACCTCCCCGCAGAAGAAGAGACAGCTACGGGACATAGCTCTTTCAAGAGAGATAAAACACTACAGATAGATGTGTCCAACTCAAATTTCATGAATCAGGTTTACATCCACTTTAACACACGGTTAGGCACAGTCTCTTTGATATTAAACAAGTATCCTTGCCCCAGCCCTCTTCATAGGCGAAGTACAAAAAAAAAAAAAAATTCAGAACACAGATGCAGGCACAAGCTTTCATGGCCTGGCTGGGCATGTATTGTATATCTGCGGGTCTGATTTTTTTTTTTTCTTAGTTGCAATAACAAGGGCTAGGGGGCATCTTTAATTTTTATTCCAGTAAGTGATTTATTCTCTAAACCTCCAAGCAGATATAGAAGACACAATTAATGCAGCTCTAATCATAAATGCATCCATAAAGAGACCCGGTTACCAGATTAAGAAATTGTAGCTAAAAGTACAGACAAATCAAGTATTGTAAAATTCTAACTAGCGGTGTTTTTCCTTTCCACAAAAATGTTCTATTCACTTGCAAGGTGTCTTTGAACTTACCAAAAAAAATGGCTAGCACAGCCCCTCTCCACTTTTGGTAATGTCTAATTGCTGTCAGTGCTGGCCCAGCTTCTCTGCCCCTCCTTTAACACACTCCTTTATGTAGCATCTGGGGGAAGTGCAAAAGAAAATACTATACATAAAATGTTACATGCACATATAATGTTATGGAAAGATTTTTGTTAAAATCCATGGTCTGGTCCTTTCAAAGTACATGGTCAATGTTTTACCAATAAATTTCCTAGCTGCCTCAGTACACATGGCTGTCCACCCAGAAGGTCCATACTTCTTCCTCAGGTGCCTGCGGCCTACCGCAATCCTACAGCCTGAATAATAAAAATGTAATGCTGGGCTGGCTTCACCTGAGCAGTTACCTCCCATTGACTTAAACCCACAGCAGTAAAATCAGTCTGTATATGCAGTAAAGCATGCTTGTTATACTGACTGTGGAACCTAAGGGATTAATCCTCTGCATTGTATAAAAAGGCTGTTTGATCCTGTATTCTCTGTTCCTCCCCTTCTTCCACTGTCCCCAATCCATCTCCTGATAGAACAGAGGCTAGGTGACAACATGCTCAGTTTGGTGTGTATTGCTAGAGCTTTTTTTCTTTTTTGGGAGACTGTATGTGATCAGCACATGGCCAATCAGCACTGTCCAGGCAGAGGGTCAGGGGTCCTGCATTTTCATAGGATAATCATGGGAGAATAAAGCTCCTACAAGCTTTAACCAGACACTGATAGAAGTCACAAGACTGCTGTAACTGCTGATGAGAAAAAGTATTTTTTAATAATTGCATTTCCATGTTCTGTGAGATACTTGATATAGTGAATGCGGGGTCCTGGGTTTAGCAACACTTTAAATAGGTTGTTGCTGCCATTCAAGTTGCATTCAGCATCTACTGAACCCCAAGTTCATTTTTACCATTTGCAGTCAGCAATTGACCTGTAGGCAGAACATCATTTTTACATCAATTAGTGGCATTATTAGGCGTTCATAAATGATGTGTTTGCTAACCTTTGGATAAGTTATGAATCTTAATCAAAATGTTCCTTCCTTGGCAGTGGCATATCTGATACCATAATATTGGATATTATTTCCAACTATCTGGTTCTTCCCAATCGGATCACTGTTCCTCTAGTGAGTGACATCCAGATTTCACAACTACGCTTCCCAATACCGAAGGTGAGTAACTTCAAAGTCAGATGTCCTACAGGAGATTCCTGTGTATTACAGCAGTCAAATGCATTGTCAAAGGGATGATGAAAGGCCACGTATGTTTTAATTTAATCAATGTTCTGTTCAAATGGTAGATAAAATGAATGGGGTGCAATCCTTTTTCTTTTAGGAAATGGAAGTGATCAGACAGGCTGATTTCCCTCATAAATATGTATAGTATGTGGCATAAAAATGTATATTTCTTTCCTTTAATTTGATCTTTAAGGGTGTGCAAAAATTATAGGCTGAAAATGAATGTAGTTCTGATTAGAAATTGGTATCAGAATGGTTGAAAGAAAACAATAAACATGGTTGGTAGCATAACAATATGCTGCATACGTGGCCAGCAGTAGATAAAATAATAATGAAAAAGCCCACAGCATGGACACCTGAACATCACACCTATATGAAAGTGGACACCCCATTCTAAAACCATTGACATTAATATGGAGTTGCTCCCCTCAACTTTGTGTCTTAAGGGCCTCCACACTTTTAGGAGTATGCCTATGGGATTATTTGTCCATTCAGCCTAAAAAACATCGGTGAGGTCAGGTAGTGATGAGAATAGGTAGCTCACAATCTGTGTTCTAGGTCATCCCAAAGGTGTTCTAGTAGGGATGTGGTCAGAAATCTGTGCAGGCCACTTTAGTTCTTTCACACCAAACCCATCAAATATGTCTCTAAGGAGCTGGATTTGTACCCAGGGCACAGTGATACTGCAACAGTAAAGGGCCTTCCTCAAATGGTTGCTACAAGGATAGCAGAGCACAATTCTCTAAAATGTCTTTGTATGCTGTAGAATTAAAGCGATTGTAAACGATCAACCCATTCAGTTAAAAATAGAAATGAAGGGCAAAACATTTTTGTATAGATATATAAAAACATTACAAATCGCTTTTTCCCCTTTTTTATAAATGATCACATACCTCTGTTTCTCAGCTGCATAAGAGCTGGGGGGTGGAGCAGCAGCACACTGAGCTTCCCTGTGAATGGCTGTGCAGCGGAGGCCTGTCAGGACAAGTCTGATCATTGGAGGAGAGTATACGGAGTTCCCAGCATAGCTAGAGAACTGACCATAGTGTGCGCTCCTGCTTAGTGTGGTCAGTTTTAATAGGAAAACAGAGGGACTGGCAGGAACACCAGGGATTTCATACAAAGAGAACAGAAGACTTTCTCATACAAGTACATGGTACAGCAGACACATATCAGGAAAATGAAGTGTTTGGGTAACAACTGTTTTAAGGCTACGTTCAGACTTGTGCGAATTGTCATGAGACTTTGGACAAAAGTCGCAGCCCGTTCTCTTCAATGGCCCCCGTTCAGATCGGTGACATTTTAAAAAGCTGCCTGCAGTATTCGATGTGACTTTTGATGCGACTTAGGTCCAGAGAGTGTAAAGCCGCACTCAGTTCACATAGCTGCGATGTGGGAACCCTGCAAATCCACCGTGGGTTCCTGCATCGCACCCGACTCGCACGGCAGTTCACACTGTCATATGCGAACTGAAGGGAGATGTCAATACATTAACGACACCCCCTTCTCAGCTCGCATATCGCTGTGCAATCTGCAAACTCGCACAGGAATCGGATCGCATGGGTGTTCACACCCATGCAATCTGATTCTGGTGCGGACCAAAAAAAAGGGTCCTGTGTGAGTTTGGTCCGAATGCGATGCAATATCGGCTATAAATCTGGCTGAAATCGCATCGCACGGACATAGCATATGATCTGCAGCGTGGTGCGAAGCATATGCGATACTCGCAGAGCGCATTGGTGTGAACCAGGGCTAAAAGTTGAATCAGTCACACTCCAAAGTCCCACTGGAAACACATAAACGTAGTAATTTGGAGGGTTGTCCTTGTACCTTTGTCCATATACCTTTGTCCATATAGTAGGTGTGATGGCCAGGTTGTCCATGTAGTATAATAAATATTACCTTCTTACTAACCTGCCATACACTATGCAGCTTTTAAAGTAAAACTATAGGCAAAACCTTTTTTGTTTTCTATTTTAGATATAATAAGGGAGGGTTATAACCCCTGTCTGTTTTTTTGCTGACTTTGTCCCATTGAGTAGGTTGTCCCATAGCCAAAACAGGAAGTGAGAGGGAATCCCTTGGGTCCCCCCACCAGAACTAGTGTCCCCATTGTAAGATTTCCCCTAACCCTTTTCTAAGGGCAACGCCAAATTTGGGATTTTCTTTTACTTTCAATGACAATGGTAAACAGGACAAACAGCATAAATCTCCCCAACGGGAGGCACAAACCGCAATGAAAACCTAATAGGCGTTCTAATCCCTCTTTACCTTGTCCAAAGCTTGGCATGTTGTAATCTGGAGAGCGAAAGGGGTAGTGACATTGCTCACTTTTTTTTTTTTTTTTTAATTATAAAATGCCAAACCTCTGACTGTCTCTGGCTTTATGTAGAAAAATAAGAGATCTTTCTGATAAGGGAAAATCCCCTAAAATTTTTTTTTTTTTTTTTTTTTTTTTTTGCGGTCTCTTCACATTATTTTCCATGTTGGGTTTACATTCTTTGAGCTGGTCCAGGAAAAGATCCACTTTAAATTCCACCTGTGTCACTGGAACAAACATACGTCAAATGAAATCAGTGTGACCTCCATCACTCATGATCTGCATATTTGCTCAGCGGTTCAAACAGCTTTCAGGCCAGAGGATCAGCATGACAGCCAGGCACCTAGCATTTTCTGAAGTGACGGTGGCATCCTTTGTGTTTCACTTAGCATAGGTTAATTTGTGGGCATATCAGAAAAGTAAAGAAGAAAAAGATTTTTGTCCAGAAAAATTGTATTTAGAATAAAGGATTAGTTTGGATGTGGAAATTAGGGAGGCTCTAGGGATGGAGATGAGCCTGCATTTTGATTTGTTTTGCCAGGCATTTTAAATGAATGTGCTCAACATTGGATGTTCCTTTCCTCCTTATACAGGGAGTTCTTCGGATCTATTTTATAGAAGCGCAGGATCTGATGTGGAAAGACACATACATGAAAGGACTGATCAAAGGAAAGTCTGACCCATATGGCGTTATAAGGATTGGCAATCAGGTTTTCCAGAGCAAAGTCATTAAGGAGAACCTGAACCCCAAATGGAATGAAGTGTATGAGGTAATGAAAATTCTTTTTGTTTCTCTTAAATCGCTATAGAGTACATGTGCACAATATATACAAGCACATGCCCGTGTGCTAAATAATGCAACACAATTGATAGAATATAAACCTTTGTGATCCTGTTCCCAATGGGGAAAAAAACATTAAATCATACAGCTACTTAACCACTTCAGCCCCAGAAGGATTTACCCATTTCCTGATCAGGCCATTTGTTTTTTTTGCGATATGGCACTGCGTAGCTTTAACTGACAATTTTGCGGTCGTGCGACGTTGTACCCAATATAAATTGATGTCCCTTTTTCCCCCACAAATAGAGCTTTCTTTTGGTGGTATTTGATCACCTCTGCAGTTTTTATATAAACAGAAAAAAGGCCGACAATTTTGAAGAAAAAAAAATATATATATATTTTTTTACTTTTTTCTATAATAAATATCCCCCAAAAAAATGTAAAGAAACACATTTCTTCCTCAGTTTAGGCCGCTATGTATTTTTCTACATATTTTTGGTTTAAAAATTGCAATAAACGTATATGGATTGGTTTAAAAAGTTATAGCATCTACAAAATAGAGGATAGATTTATGGCATTTTTATTATTTATTTTTTTTAATAGTAATGGCGGTGATCAGCGATTTTTAGCGGGATCGCCGCGGACAGATCGGACACTCTTGACACTTTTTGGGATCAGTGACATATATACAGTGATCAGATAAAAATGCACTGATTACTGTATAAATTACATTGGCAGGGAAGGGGTTACCAATAGTGGTGATCAAAGGCTTAAGTGTTCTCTAGGGAGGTGCTTTCTAACTGTATGGGGCTTGCCTGACTGGGAGAACAGCGAAATCATTGTTCCCCTGATCGTTGGGAACACTCTGAACTCCCCTCTCACAACGGGGATCTGCCTTGTTTACATAGGCAGATCCCCGTTCTGGCTCTCTGTGGAGTGATTGCGGGTGGCCGGCGGATAGCGCTCGCCCGCTATATCTATTACACGGAACGCCGTACCGTTACGGCGATTTGCGTAATAGAGCCGCTTTGCTGTGGTGGGCGATCAGGAAGTGGTTAAACACTTATCACACATAAAATAAACCAAAAACAAGCCGCGCTTCCAGTGACAGTATATTTTTTTGAGGGAGGATGCCAAACAATGCACCCACAATAAACCGCCTCCCCATCTAAGTTGCGGGCAGCGCTTCCTGCAGGCTGCTCACGGCGGCTTCTGCCGTGCATCTTTTCCCTCCTTCTCCTAGACGCTCAATAGGACAGGAGAATCAGGAAGACTATAGCGAATATTAATTCACTATTGTCACACAACTGGGTGGGCGCAGTACTCTGTGCCCCGAACCCACCTTTTCTTTGAAGCCAATTAGAGCCTCAGGCTCTAATCATGTGCGTCAAAAAAAAAAAAAAACCCATTGGAATCCATTCATCCAGCATGTAGATTAGGGGAGTGGCGCCACTGCCCCCTTCCAAAAAAATGTATGTATTTTCTGTAGCAGCGCATTACAATGCACCTCATTGCACAATGAAACCATATGGCTCCACTCTTCCTGTTACTGCAGCACAGTGGTGTGAAGTGGATCTCAGAGACTTACCTGCCACTGTAGGAAACTAATTAGTAAACATTTGTAAATGTAACCTTCAGTACAGGTATTGCTGCAATTCACATTTAATTAAATAGAGAATCCACATTAAATGATTCACTGGTTGCACCTGTTTTTTTATTTTCTTTTTAAACACAAGCTAACTGTACATGGTTATACGCTCATATTACTTTCATAGCTTGGCACCTGTAATACATTTCTCCAATGTATGCTATTGTACACAGGCATTAATATATGAACATCCTGGCGAAACGTTGGAGATTGAGCTCTTTGATGAAGACACGGACAAGGATGATTTCCTGGGCAGGTAATGCTCTGTTGATTACAGCTACTATATTTTACTTTTGCAGTCTCCTCTCTATACCTGTACTTGTTGATTGCCCTAGTCCTAGTTAAAATCTACAGGAACAGTTTGTCTCAGCCGTTCTTTAAAGAGGTTGTAAACCCTCATGGTTTTTCACCTTAATGCATTCTATGCATTAAGGTGAAAACCCTTTTTAGTGCAGCAGCCCCTCTTTTTTACTTACCTGAGCATGATCGGTCCCGCACCAGGGACGAACCTTCCCCTTCCAGCCGGTGTCTTGGTTCTTGATTGGATAGATTGATAGCAGGGGAGCCTTTGGCTCCAGCTGCTGTCAATCAAGTCCAGTGTCGCGGGGGGCGGGGCCGAGTCCTGTTGTCTGTGTCAAGGGACACAGAAACAGGACTCGGGAGAGAACCCGCACGTGTGACCCCAGGGAAAGAGGAGAAGAGGAGGAGCCAGCAGCGCCGCTGGGGAACTTATGCAAAATCAGGCTGTGCTAGGCTCGGTATATACAGAACCTCAACTTTTCTCCAAGTCAGAATTAATCCCTATTCCCTCCTGTCACTAAGCTTAGTCACCAACATTCTAATGTCAAGTGTCGGGGACTCAGTAGAGTCTGGCGTTCCATAGTTAGATCCACGAGGTGGGAAGCAGAACCTTAACTTGGAATGAAGTTCAGGCCCTGTGTGCAGAATGGGATTAATTGGGCTACACAGGGATCAAACTAAATACTAACTTGCAGGCCTGTACTCCAGCACTGTTGTTAGATTAGGAACATTTTAGGACAGGTTGATTTTAAAAGCTCAGTAACGAACATGAACATTCCGTCATATATAGAGCAATATTTTACTAGAATAAAAATAAAAAATCCACATCCACAATAAATATATTGGTGGGTAACAATTTGTTAGAGAATGTTATATTGTTTTCAAAATTTTCCATGTGGTAATTTTATGCTTTTTGATTTCTTTCAGTCTGATGATTGACTTGGAGGAAGTGGAGAAGGAGAGAGTAGTAGATGAGGTAGGTCAGATCTTTCGCTGTGTATTGTTTACCTTCTTAATTTTGTATGTTCAGAGCAAAGTGACTGCACAAAGCCCAGCTCACTTCAGCATATATCCTTACCCAGACATGCTCCTTGACTACCTCCCTGCATTGGGTATGGGAGAGCACATGATCTATCCTAGATGACTGGGTCTGAGCAACAAATCTCTAGACTTTGGGGTGGGGGGGGGGGGTAATGCAGTAATGATATCCACTTTTTAAATGAATAAAGCAAATCTTAAAGCTAGGTTTTTGCTCTTGCTCTGCAATGTTTGCAGCAAGGGGTTGGCAGGTTGCTGAGTCGGTCACTATGCTCACTATTGCCAGAGCCACCTGGGAGAGCCCTGCCTGAATTACTAAATAATATACATTTAATATATTCTTTTAGTGGTTCGGTCTGGATGAAGCTACATCTGGGAAACTTCATCTAAAACTTGAGTGGCTTTCCCCAAAGTCCACCACAGAGAACCTGGACAAGGTATGTACCCACTGATGTATGAAATAGAAAAACATATGTATACATATCTATACATACACGCACGTGCATAGCTCTACAGTTATCTCTGATCTGTTGAGTCGTCTTTAACAAAAAGGAACATTTTTGAAAGTTAGGCTGGCCATACATTATACAATTTTCTTATTCAATTTTCCTTTAGATTTACCAAAACCATATAATATGAGCTCAAACCTAAACACTTTCAATTTGAATGCATTCAGGCAGGCCCTTTTACTACATAGTTGAAGGTAAATCTAAAGGACATTGAATAAGAAAATTGTATAATGTATGACCAGCCTAAGTCTGCCTGTCATGTGATCATATACTGTAGGTTCTTTTTAATCATCAATTCCTTTTTGCAGATTATGATTTTTTTGAATATCGTTTACCACAAAATTGCTGTTTTTATGGGTTTATTCCTTCTTTAGCAACAGCAGGCCTGACTTGAAATGGACAGTTATACTTTTTGGTATCCATTTTAGAATAAAACCTAGTACGCACTATGAGGAGGTTTTTTTGGGTCAACCCAGCGGGCTGAACGAAAAAAAACTGAAGAGCTTGTGAGGAGCCACTGTACTAACTATGCAATGTTAGTACAGGGATCTCCCCCACTGGGCTATTGTGTTCTGATAGGGGGGTGGCCCCCCTCTGCCCCACCAGAACACATTGGTCAGTGCTGATTAGATGCCAATCGACATACTATTTTTGGTCATGCCCCTTCCACAGAAGCCAGACATTCGGCCTGCTTCTGTCGGACCAGCTGCCGCACACAGAGTCCAAATGTTGTCTAGTTTCTATTGAACCGGCCAATGCCATCTGATATTAACCTCGTGTGTATGGCTCTTAACCCTTCTTCCATACCGCCATTGTGAAATATTGCTCCGTCTAATTACATTTGTGCTTAATAGCTTAGCCACGTCGTCTCTGACATAAACATTTAAGCTGAAATCAAGGCAAACAGTTGAAGTGCAATATATGTGAACTGTTTTATCCGGCAGAGGTTTTGTAATTCCGTCTATTCAGTTGTGAAATTTCTACATACATCCTTATTAGACTACACAGGTGACCTGACTTTTCTCTACTGCAGTTAGGCAGTATAGTCTGGTTACCTCACTGTCTCTAGTTTGTAAAAGAAAAAGGAAAAAAATATCTATATTGGTCAAAAAGCCCAACTCAGGCCAAAAAAACCTCTGTCGGGTTTTTGTTGCCATCTTTGTCTCTATAGGGTTGTTAAAGGTATAGATACCACCAATCTACTATGCCTAAACCACAAGTGAATTACATTCAACTATATATTCTCAAGTGTAGATAGCTGCCAGGCTCTGATATGTATTCCCACACCAAAAGCTGAATCAAACCAATCAAACCAACCTTGTATTCTCAAAATGAATGTCACAAAATATACAGCCGTGGCCAAAAGTTTTGAGAATGGCACAAATATTAATTTTCACAAAGTCTGCTGCCTCCATTTTTATGATGGCAATTTTCATATACTCCAGAATGTTTTGACGAGTGATCAGATCAACTGCAATTAATTGCAAAGTCCCTCTTTGCCATGAAAATAAACTTAATCCCATAAAAAAAAAACATTTCCACTGCATTTGTGAAGAAGGCTTCAGAGCGACCAAGAAAGTCCAGCAAGCGCCAGGAACATCTCCTACAGTTGCTTCAGCTGCGGGGTGGGGGCACCACCAGTGCAGAGCTTGCTCAGGGATGGCAGCAGGCAGGTAGTAGTGCATCTGCACACACAGTGCGGCAAAGACTTTCGGAGGATGGCCTGGTGTCAAGAAAGACAACAAAGAAGCCACTTCACTCCAGGAAAAACATCAGGGACAGACTGATATTCTGTAAAAGGTACAAGGATTGGACTGCTGAGACTAGGGTAAAGTCATTTTTTTCTGATGAATCCCCTTTCCGATTGTTTGGGGCAGACAAAGAAGAAAAGGTGAGCACTACCATCAGTCCTGTGTCATGCCAACAGTAAAGCGTCTTGAAGACCATTCACGTATGGGGTTGCTTCTAAGCCAAGGGGGTGGGCTCACTCACAATTTTGCCTAAGAACACAGCCATGAATAAAGAATGGTACAAAAACATCCTCCAAGAGCAACTTCTTCCAACCATCCAAGAACAGTTTGGTGAGGAACAATGCCTTTTCCAGCATGATGGAGCACCTTGCCATAAGACAAAAGTGATACCGAACTAGCTTGGGGATAATTTAGTTCCATAGCCAGGAAACTCCCCAGACCCTAATCCCATTGAGAACTTGTGGTCAATATCTGACAACAGATCTAAAAACACTGAAGCAGCAGACTGAAAATTAATTTTTTTGTCATTCTTAAAACCTTTGGCAACGGCTGTAGTATGGTTTTTGATGTATGTCGGTGGTGTAGACTCTAGTATAAATTTGTAATCTGAAATTACTTAGTTGTGTTTTACAGATGTCAAACATGAGTCTACATTTGTGTAACCAAGGTTCTCTCATTTCTGTATTTTTTGCAGGTTCTGTCAAGCATTAAGGCTGATAAGGATCAAGCAATTGATGGTCTCTCTGCTGCTCTGCTCGTCCTTTACTTGGACTCTGCTAGGAATCTGCCTGTAAGTGACTTAGGTTGCGATTGGCCTGAGCAATGGTATTCTCTTCTCCCCAGTGACATATCTCTCAACTCACTTAAGGCACATGTTTTACCACCTGATCAGTTTAGGGAATACACATTAAAGAACAATCACTGTTCTTTAATGTGTATGTAAATTGTTATATTCATTGTTCACTAAACTGCCAGTGCCATTTTACTAACCAGCTCATCTTGGTGTCTCTTTTCTAAATTGTCCTCATACTCTGTTGATGATAATTTGTCTGAAATCTTGTAAAGAAAAGGCTGTCAAAGTAATTGTTTAATCTGGTTTTAAAGACTGGGGACATGTAAAGAGTCTCCTGGCATTGCACATCTGCAAATAAGCTTCGTCGAGTTAAAAAACAAAAAAAAAAAAACATGTTTTGGTAAATGCCATTTATTCCAGAAGCACAAAGTATAATTCATGTAAGCATCACACAACATTTGCAGAACAAGAACACTGACCCGTGGAGAGTCATGTTTTAGCCTACTGAGCTTCTGGTAATCTTAATGTATGCCACAGAAGTGACTTCACTGAAGCAATAAATACAGTAGGGGAAACTTTTAAGCACTTCAAGATTTATGACTCATGCACACAGGACGTTTTGCACACCACTAGCCACTTGAAGACCAGGCCTTTGCTGGAACTTTTTGTTTAAAAGTATTAAGTATTTTTTGCTAGAAAATGACTTAGAACCCCAAACATTATATATTTTTTTAGCAGAGACCCTAAAGAATAATGGTCATTGTTGCAATATTTTATGTCACAGTGTTTGCGCAGCAGTCTTTCAAATGCAATTTTTTGGGGGAAAAATACACCAACCAGAACACAATATTTACCCCAATTTTTTGGGCATAGAGCCGAATAGCAGGCCATCTTGGCCTCGCTTTTCTCAATGCCCAGCTAATGGCTGCATTGGTTTTACTGATCCGCTAGGTAAACCTGGGAAGACCGGGAAGCAGCTGGAGAAGGAGGGGGCGAATTCACCCACGGGATCACTTTTATGTGAAAGAATTGGCCATAGTAAAAAAGCAGTACCGGGGCTATGGCAGCTAGCTGCTTCCATAACACCAGTATTTAACGTCCAAGTAATGACATATTTTTACTATAGACCGGTCAGCAAGTGACTAGAAGCCTTTCCTCCTGACAGCAGCGTTTTGGCAGAAAAAAAGCCTGACACTTTTAAAAGTGTCTAAAGCTTTTGCAAGCTTTTAGGTGCATTTACAGGCATCAAGAGCTTGGGAATTAATTAATTTCATTGGCCAGAATAATAATTTATTCTGGCCATTGAAATGAATTAACGCTCAAGCGTTATGCATGGATAATGTTTAGACACGTTTATCAGTGTCAGGCATTTTTTTTGTGCCAAAACTCTGCTGCTCCTGGACACACCGGCAGTGGGATTTTTCCTGCCTTTAAAAGCCCCTGGAGAAGCCCCCCCTAGCGCATTTGCTCTAGGTCCTAGGGGAAGCTTTACTGGTTTCTATCACCCAATCATGTACAAACAAAATTGCTGTTTTTTTTTTTTCCTTGCATCTGATTAAGTATTCTTTGCAAAGCAGTGCACGATATATTTTCCTTTAATAAATCAACCCTATAGGGCATAGGCTAACATGGTGGGGTTTAGAGGCAGGAAAATAAAAAATGCCTGACGCTCCTAGGAGCAGCTGAAAAAATGTCCAGGTTGCTTGAGGCCTTAGAAATTTAGAGACAAATCTTAAAAAACCACAACAAAGTTTTTAGAACACATTTCTAACATAGAGCTCCTTTTTCAGTACCACCACTACTACCAGAAAAATGCAGCTGCTTTTTTTGTGAAATGACACTAGCAGAGACTGCAAGTGTCATTGTAATTTTTCACGCGGCTTTAACTTCATGAATTTAGCTGTAAGTGCAGGTTTTATATGAATTTATTCAGTTTTGATGTATTTAAAAGCTATTTTATTTGTTCATAATTTATTGATTCACATTTTTTAGGTTAGTTATTGGTATTGTAAAATTAAATTTATTTATCACTCACCTATTCATTAAGCATGCGGTGAATTTTCAGTGTTACAGCTCAGCGCCCTATGCTCTCTTAATCCATTCATAAATAGTTATTCACTATTTTAGGAGCAGCGACTCGCTTGTACACTCATTACAATTTCTATCAACACATAGGTAGCGCTCCCATTTTGTTTAATATGCAAATAATTTTGCCATCATTTGTATTTGAGCCATCATTTGAAATTGAGCAAATTGTAGAATAAAATGCATACTTTCTACTTTAACGAAAACTATTTTTTAAAATTAACACATTTTTGCAAAACAATGATTAACAAAAAAAAAAGTGTATATATATCACTTTCTTATCATAAGTAATTACAAAAAACAGGCCCATAGTGGAGGTTCATACAGTCCATAAGGGGTATACAGACACATAAGTGAGTTTAGCAGAGCTGTTTTTGAAATGTAATTAAATTCTCTCTAAACGGCAAAGCGAGTTCTGGGTAAAAGTGGGTGCTTGCACTAACACAGCTGCTGGATAAAAATGGCATTTACCCAGAAGTGCCTTCACCTTTCGAAGAGGGTTCTTTCTTTTTTAAGAAGGTTAGAATAATTTTGTAAGATGAATACACAAGCCTATGGATGGTTGCTTTGCATGACTGCTCACAGGTAGGCTCAAGGCCTCGCATATTACAGTATCTGTGAAACATGAGGTAGAAAGACAGATTACCATAATTTTTGTTTGATTTACAACTGATTTTCTATTTCTTCTACATTATGCATCATTGGCTGTCAGTCGTCATGTTTGATTCATTTTCTTTTCATTATGCTTACAAATTTGTCACTTGAGAACAAATAATTTTTCCAGAGCTTTACATTGTATCATTTGTTCCTGGTCTGCTGAATTCATTGTCAGAATGTCCACGTTACATGTATTGTTTGTTTGCTCACATGCTTATTTTATAATTATCATTTTCTTTCATCATTTGTTTTTGTTTTGCTTTGGTCATTCTTTGCTGCATTGCTTCATTCTTACCTTCCAAGAGTATCTACGAGGGGAACTTGGGTTGTGGCTACTTAAAAGAGCGGAGAGCTTCTGGACTGATCTTTTGTGAAAACACTTCTTCCCTGTATAGAACTTTATTTGTGAGTTTCTGGGTGGCGGCTGCTGAGTGCTGCAATAGACATGCATGTGTGGCTACAGTGCATGTTTTTCAGCATGTCCTCAACACTAGTTCCAACACCAACTATTTAAAAAATGACTGAATCAAACAATGGTAATCCCAGTAAATACCAGCTTGTAATATAAAGCTACGTCAACCTTAGACTTGGTTCACAAGCCTACAGTATGTTGGCAATAATCGTCCTGCAGATGCATTCATAGCTGATATATGTTAAGATATCATACATTTTCAGTGGAGCCAATGCTGATATTTCAGTCTTTTTTTGGATGCCAGTGGGCTGAATTAGCAGTTCAACTGGGTCAGCTGGTCAAATTGCTCAGCTAGCCTCTGATCTGTCAGCTTTGTGCTATAACTTTTGCAATAAAAAAATGATCTTAAATTCTGTAGGGGTTTAGAGAGGTGTTTGTTGGATATAGCTGCCTTGCAAACTCTAAGACCATGGATGCCAAGTCAGCCCAGTGCCAACCCTCTGAAAACTGAAATGCATTCCTATCCCACCCATCACTACTATAGTGCTATGAACTTGTTTAATGAGAAATTGTTGTATTTATAGCTAACATGTCACAAACAAGAGAGCAGAGAGTTAATCTGTGCAAAACCCATCTATGTGCACCTTACTGTAACTTACTAGTTCTAATTTGGGGCAGTTGACATTTTTTTCCCCTATATAATGTAAGGTCATAAGTAGCGTATGTCCCCTTTAATTGGGACCCTCTATGCTTCAGCACCTTTTTTTCAGCCAAAGGGGCGTTGGGTCCCTTTAAAATCCAACCCTCCATCCAATAGGCTGCCTTTATCTTTATCCTCTGTTCCTCCAGGTTATGATGTTCAAACAAAGACAAAATCTACATAGTGCTTTACCTTAGGAAAAAACTTTTTTTTTTTTTTAACCCTCTCTTCATACGTTTCACTTACAATTAAAGTGTATTAATGCAATAATAAATGACAGCTCAAAGACCACTGCTAGTGTTCCGACCAGCTATTCAGATACTGAAAAATGCCAAAATATACCGCGCTCATTCAGCAGCCACCAAACCCATAGAGATAAGAAATTCTCTCATATGTGTATTATTCTCTCTGGTATTCACAACAAATCCAGAGATGGTAATACTGCGTTAATAAATCATGGCGCTTACAAACTTTAATGTTCTTGACCGCAAAAATTATATATATATATATGTGTGAGCCGAATATAACCATATAACATAAAAGTCCTATAAGTGGAGGAGCTTCTTGGCAATCCTTGAAACACGAAACTCCTATTACAGAAAAAAAGGGGGGTCCCGTTCACAAGGTGATTTACATCCGCTTGCTTCCCCACTTACCGGACTTCATTGACCTCCAAGGGCCACACAAACAAATAGGGATATATTTCTTCTTGTTGAGCTTCACATGCATATACATGAATGGACTTCTTAACTCCCGATAACCTCCGCTAGGAACCCCAAAGGTACCCCACTTTCCAGATCTTGAAGCGGTAAAGCGTAGCTCTTATGGTATATGGCTCCAAAATCACGATGTGGGAAAGGAAGAAAATAAACTTCCAATAGTGAAGCCAGTATTTATTTTTTTAAAAAATATAAAACTGAATCAAAACAAAGCAAAAAACAAAACCAAAAACAGAAACTAAAACAAAAACAAAATAGCAACTCCCGCAGCGGGAGATCGCTTGCTAAAACAAATGTCAATAGATGTACAGGGGACGCCTGGCTGCAATCCACCTGTATAGCTCAAAAACGGAAGTAATGTGCAACTCTCTTGCCACCCAACGCGGCGTTTCGTTAACTGCTCGTCAACATCATCAGGGGTCATATAGATACTGTCGCGTACCTGTTCGGAGGCCAGAGTGCTGAGAGGGCTCCCCTTGTGGCTGAGTGCAGAGCACCACTGAAGGGGATAACAGCAGATGGTATGTCCAAAGATGCCAGTTGCTGTAGCCTGAAGAGCTCAGGAGATGATCACTGGGTAATTGCAGGAACAAGCAGAATGCACTGCAAGGCAGTGTCCCTCAGGAGTTCCAGGCATATTTGACAGCAGGGCGAAGCAGGAGCCAGGCCAGTGGTCATGCATGGGTGATCAGTCAGGAGCAGAGGCAGTAGGCAGAATCAGGAAGAAGCTGGGGTCATAGACAGGTAATCAGGCAGCAGCGGAGTAAGTAGCAGAAGCCAGGGGTCAGAGCCAGAGATGGAGACAAGACAGGTCAAAAGCAAGCCGGGTCGGTAACAGGGGATCCAATAGAATACCCAGGAACACAGGGGGGGCTGACGATCATCCAGTAAGGAAAACAGAGTAGCTGTCCTTTTAAAGGCCAGTGGGTGCCAGACTCCATCGTGTACCACCACTCACTTGCACCTGCCAGTTTGCTCTGCTGCGCACATGCAAGCGCCAATGCACACGGGTACACGCAGGATGTGGCCATGCCAAGTATTGGCGACATTGCCAGTCGTCCTCCAGCTATTTCCCTGACAGATACCATACTCCCAAGTTCTGTACCCTGCGTGTTGGCATCATCCAAAGGCACCGCCCCAACATGTTTCATCACCCAGGGGAAAGTTTTATGTCTTGGTGTCGAAGTACGTTGGGATGGAACCTTTGGATGACATCAGCACGCAGTGTACAGAACCCGGAAGTGCGGCATCTAAATAGCCAATTGGAACGCTAGGAGTTGTCTTTGAGCTGCCATTTAGTAGTGTGTTAATGTGCAGTGTATGAAAAGTGGGTTTAAATACAAGTTTTTTCATAAGGTAAAGCACTATGTAGCTTTTTATCTTTGTTCTAACATCATAACCTGGAGATAGAGGATAAAGAGATGTTTGATATAGGATTGGATTTAAAGGGACCTGACGCCCCTCACAGTGGGGGATGAATGAAGGTGCTGACCCATATAGGACCGCATTTAAAGGGGACACGCTGTTTATGACCTGACATTTGTGGGGGTCATAAATGCAAGGTGAGAGCACAACTGGTGTTGCTGTTTTACAGTGGAGTAGAGCTTGTATGCACAACTAAAAACCAGTGGAGAAAACACAGAGATTTTGGTGTACATGGACAGTTTTATTTATATAAAAAATAACGTTTTTGGAAACATTAGCACTATTATAATTTTTGTTCAAACATTCAGAATTCGCTCTTTGCCATTAGAGTGTATTTGCATTGACACAAATTCCATGTGTGTATAGCCCTAACAAATTTACCCATCATACTCATCTCATCACATTATGCAAATCTATTGATCAAAATTCTCTTTTAGGTCTGGCTTACAACGGGATATTAATGGAAATGCACACATACCTGTGCAATTCCTGCGTAGTACTTTTTGAGAGCCCATTGGGCTGTAAAATGCACTGGACCACAGAAAAATTAGTGCTTGCTTGAACTACAGCAAACCACATGGTACTGTGGTATCATGTGTTTTGTTGCTTGTAAAAAAGCACTGTTTGCGATCTGCCTTTGTGGTACCATTATTAATACATTGGTACCCCCATGTAGATCAAAGGTGCAGCTTGTTTATCTGTAGTGTGGGAAATGTGCGCAGAACATGCATTTCCCACAGTGCATTCTGGTGTGAACCTACCTTTAAAGTGAATCTATGGACAGGATGTGGGCATTCAAATAGTCAGATAATCCTAGTAAGCAGCAAATATGTTTTAAATGTAAACTGGCACTGTGGGCATTCTCATACTGTACATTAGAAGTCATTCTATGTAGCTCACCCTGCTCCCCCTCCCACAGTGACTTGGCAGCCTTCTGACCTTCTTAGCTGTAATATAAACAGAATAGTTGCTGTGGGAGTGGGAGCAGGGTGAGCTGAGCTGCTGAGGGAACTAACTTGCATAACTTCAGTGCCTCTGCTATGAGCTTTAGGAATGAACTGTTCCTTAGTGCCTGAAGCTACGTAGGTCAGTGAGGGCTTGTTTTAAACTCATTTGCTGCTTCCTAAGAATATGTAAATGTTTGAATGTCCATAGCCTGGTCACAGGTTCACTATAAAATTCTCCCCATCCAATTTACGTCCTACATTAGTTCAGATGTACTTAATCATTTTTGAGTTCTATATATGGTGCTTACCTTGTACATATGGCCTTGTAACATGGCAATATGTCACTGATTGCTAATTGTTTTTTTTTTTTTTTTAGATTAATTTTTCTCTGTTGCACATTACAGTGATGTGCCCCTCTCTTGTTAATTTGCATTTGTTGGACACCTTCTCTCCTGCTGTCTTTGTTGTGTCTTGTGTTGTTATGTCTGTTCTTATTGTGCCCTCCTATGGTTAACCTGCAAGAGCACCCTCATAGCATGGTTTATTAACCCTAAGTGTGTTCATTTTTCCCCATTATAAGAATAATCCATTAGAAATTAACCAGGATGGTATGAAGAAGTCTGCCGTTGACAAAGCTAAAAAGGTAACCATCACAGTTTAATCTATTCGAGGCTAAACATGGAATCCAACAGCTTATGTTTGACAGAAATAAAAAAATGCACAAGATTGGTTTGTACAGACTGCGTCAACATGACAGTTTATATTTTAAAGTGTGCCAGTCACCTGCATTCAGGGAAGCAGCCAATATGCACAATACAGCACTTTGGCCCATGTTCATCAGGGAAGAATTCATTATTTTCCCTTTTTGCATGCCCACTGCAATATGGGATTATGTAAGAAGGTTGATACAGAGGCCAGTGCTTCCTTCACAACTGTATGCCACAGTGTTGTAATTTGTCCAGGCTTAGTGGCAGGATACACAAATTATTTTTTATATCTGTACAATGGTCTTGTATACTACATTTTCATGAGAGCTGCATTTTGGACATTAAAAGTTCTTTTTGCAGTCCCATTTAAGTAGGCATGAGGCTATAGAGCAAAAGGGTGAGAATGGTAGATTCTGTCCTGGTTTCTTCTGGTTATGAATATTTCATCTTTTTCTGAAATGTGGCGTTTAAGCCTTATTTGAGTCTTATTCACCTCCTATGTTTGTATGTCACAATGGCATGGTTAGCAGGTCAGATCCTGGGGGGGGGGGGGGATTTCTTTCATAATTCCCTTCAGTTCTTCACAGATGTAACTAAAGATCTCACAATGCCCCCATCCACCAAATCCACATTATATTTCACCTAAGTTGCAGCCATTTCACTTCTTTTATATTTTTTGTTAGTAATCTACTTTAGAATATACAAAAATACGAATAGATTAAAAATAACACTTTGATAAGGAAAATGAAAGTGATCATTCCGATTGAATATAAAGATTTCACTCCCACAGTAATCTGAACAAAAGCTGATAACTACATTAATTTCACCTTATGTATGTTCTGTTGTTGAAGACTGTTTGTTTTTTTTTTTTGTTTTTTTTTTTAATCAAAATTGAATAACAGTCAAAATAAACCATGCATACCGCTGACCCTCACAATTTTTTATTGATTTTATTTTTAAATGTGATATTGCATTTCCTGTCTATTCGGATCCATGGGCATGTATCTGTACTTGCTGCCCTGCTTACTTAAAGTAATTGTAAAGTCTCGTTTTTTTTTTTCTCCTATAAAAATAACATCTTATACTTACCTGCTCTGTGCGGTGGATTTGCACAGAGCAGCCCAGATCCTCCTTTTCTCGGGCCCCTCTTCTGTGATCCTGGCCCCTCTCTCCTGTTGAGTGCCCCCACTGCAAGCAGCTTGCTATGGGGGCACCCGAGCCAACCTGTGTCCATTCAGATACTGAGCCCTGGCCCGTCCCCTCCCCTCTCTCTCTCCTGATTGGCTAGCTGACTTTGATTGACAGCAGCGGGAGCCAATGGTGCTGCTGCTGTGTCTCGGATGGCTCAGGCACTCGTGGCCATCGCTGGACAGAGGGACCTCAGGTAAGTATTAGGGGGGCTGCTGCACACAGAAGGTTTGTTATCTTAATGCATAGAATACATTAAGATAAAAAAACCTTCTGACTTTACAATCCCTTTAAATGACAACAGTGTGACTGACACCAAACCTACGTGTCCTTCCTGTCACTGCCATTGTTACATACAAAATGCTGAATGGGCAGGGGTCAACACCACACTTCCAAAGCACATTGGTCCTCATGTATAAAGTGTTTAACTGAAAAACAATATCTATTTCTGCCCTAACAACCAACCTTCTTGTCTTTTACCTGTTGGTAGAACAGAATGCATAGGAGAGAGACTGATTATTTGGTACAATTTAAAAATGTAGATCATTCTATAGCTATGAGCTTTCTACGTGAGGACCACTCTTAAGTTTCAAGGGCCGCATCTACCTTTCTACTCGTCTTTGCCTTATAGCAACAAATATCAAATGCACATTAAAGAAGTTGACACGCATCCGTGTTTACTAAGTGTTGTGTTCGCCAGGGAACAAAGTACATGCAGTGTTTTATCCCATCTTTTTATGTGCTGTCTAAAGCCTGGTACATACGATGAGATTATCGGATGAATAATCGTTCATTTTTGTTGCATGCTAGTCTCATATCGAAAGTGAAGAGTTTACTCAATTTACGAAAAAATTCTCATGCGACAGAATCTAATTTCGGAAGTGATGTACAGGCGGTCCCCGGGTTACAAACAAGATAGGGACTGTAGGTTTGTTCATAAGTCTAATTTGTTTGTAAGTCGGAACAGGTACATTTTTTAGGTGTAGCTTCAGCCAAAACAAATATTTTTAAGCTTTTTGGATAGCATAGTGGAGGGGTAACACCCCTGTAATGTTTGTTTTGCTGTCTGTGTTTCTGTTCAGAAGATTTCACCTCACTTCCTGTCCCAATGATAATTGGATTTTGAAAATTTTGGGTTGTTGTGGAAACAAACCTTGGTGATAAAGCATCAGTGGAGACTCCTTTTTCCCATAATAACGCTTACAGGAGTGAATTTCCCTTCCTAGGGGGAGATTTCCTCTCACCTCCTGTTGTCTCCCTCCGTTTGTAAGTAGGAGTCGTTCATAAGTCGGATTTTCATAACTAGGGGACTGCCTGTAATTTATTGAATTGTTTTGTAATGTGTTGTTTCATTTCCGAGCTTGTGTAGTCTTGCTCTTACGATTCTTTTTTTTTTTTGTACTAACTGTACTAATTAAACAAATATCAGACGTTGTGTTCACGTAGGATAAAAATTTTATAACGTGCACCTTCAGGTTTTGTCGGCTTTCGAAAGTACTATACTAACAATCAGATAATCGGATTATCGTTTGTCGTACGAAATTGTACTTCTGATTTTTGTATCATATGTACCGTCCTTCAGGCCAGCTGTTTGGTTGGACAGGGCACCCCTACTATGTCCATGGCTGTCCGACAATGCAGCTAGCAAGGAGAAGACTGCTTTGACAGGCGTTGCGTTTTTTTTTTTTTTTTTTTTTTTTTTTTTTCTCTAACCACTTGCCTGGAACATTTTAGCTGACAAGTCCCCCTGTATTCCTTGTGAAATGCTTATCTTGGGTAAGTGCTTGAAGATTGGAAAAAGTGCCATCAGTCAAAGCAGCCATGTCCTTGCTAGCTGCGTGGTCTCACGACTACTGAGGGAGGAGGGATGCCCTGTCCAAGTACACAGCTAGCTTTAGCCAGCACATAGGAAGATGGGACAAAGTACTACATGCAGTTTTTCCCTTGGGGAACAGAACACATTAGGGAAACTGAAACTTCTTTAATAATCACGCAGTCAGGTAACTACAAAAGCAAATATTAGTAAATAAGTATAGTATATAAGTATAGAATATAAGTAAATATTCATGGTTGCGTGGAAAATTTAAATATTATCACTGTATACTATAACTTTGCATAGTGAATGTCCGCGGACCCTAGTGAACTTGTGTTCACAGATGTGTAACCACCCAATCATGCTTAAGTAAAAATCCTATAATAATCTCTGTCGCACATAATTGGATATTCATAGTCAACACAGGTTCACCTTAATTACTAGCAGTAATTTCCACTGCTTTGTTAGCAACTCAACCTCATATTCTAACAGAACACAGTCTAGTCCAGATCTGGTTTTGTATCTGAGTTGCTTTCACTTGTGAAATAAGGCTCATAGTGCCCCTTGGCTTGGATAGTTCAGTTTCTCAGCTGTGTTTCGAACACTGATCTAGCCCCCGATGACAGTGGTCATAGAACAGTGTCAGTTAAAACAGGAACTTCCCCATTTATCTTTTCTCCACCTTATTTACTTCCATATTTTCTTTTCATGAAATGTACAATTTTGCCCCTTTATGCGCTGTACATTTTAATTTCTGCATCATATAATATTTTTTCCTAGTGTTAACATGCATGAGCTTGCTAATGTTTAATTTAATTTGTTGTGTTCCTATGGCCAACAGTAATGTGTTTGCTCCCAAGAAGCACTGTAGTGTCCCTCACATAATAATGTGGGAAGATTGTATTGAAGTTTTGGTACGTGTGCTGTTGATTTTGTAACAAGTGTCAGTAAAAATCTTGTGCGCCACATATGTTTTACTATATGCTGTTCGGTTCTGTCCACAGTCAGGAAAGAAGATTGGCAGCACGCCTAATCCCTTTGTGCTGTTTTCTCTGGGCCATAATGTACAGGAGAGTAAGGTAAGTGATGCTCAGATGTTGTATTACTGTTATGTGTTCTGTAGGGATTTACAGAGACTGCACACAATCACATGCACTGGGGTTGTTCTAATCCAGGAGTCTCCAAACTTTTTGATGAAAGGGCCAGTTTACTGTCTTCCAGGCTTTAGGGGGACCAGTCTTTGGCCAGTGGGAGCAGAAAATCCCTTGGCATCAGTGGAAGAAAACAATGCCCCATCATTGGTGTCAGTTGAAGGAGTAGTTCCGCAAGGGCCAGATAAAGGCAAGCAATGGGCCACAGTTTGGAGACCTGTTCTAATTTGATCTCTATACTGTGGCGGGTTGTGTCATTAGAAACCCGTGTCAGACATCACATACTTAAAAAGGTTCTCCTCTCACCTACTGACCTAAAATAAAGATGGCTTGATCACCTAACAAGGACACTGGTGTAGGGAATTGACTGCAGCCAAAATATATTTTTAATTTTGATTAGAAAGGACAAGTATTCTCACCTAGGCCAGTGGATATAGGACGCTCTGGGAGAACTAACCAACAGGCACTGAACCACATTATGGACAGAGAACAGGAAGATGGTCCTGGAAAAGCACTTCAGCAGCACTCCAATAAGAGGGAAGCAGCTCTCTCTGGTAAGGACAAAACACAAACAGCAGGTGCTTCTAAGTGCAGAAACCTCAGTATATTGCCTCAAACAGATTAAAAACACTTACTAGAAGCAAAAGAAATGTCACCTCATCAAATCACATTTGTGTCCAGCGAGCTCTGTCCCAAAAGGGTGTCACACGGTTCTCTACTGCTGGTCAGTGGCAGCCCGTACATTAAGGGTGCACGTGCGCCGCCCCTTCATCCCTGCCGTCTCCCCCCTATCCATGTGCCCGGCCCCTTTCAGGATGCCGGACATATGGATTCCTATGGCGGGGGCGGGAGGGGTTATTTTTTTTTTTTTTATATTTTTTTTAAGCACCTGATTAGAGCCAGAGGCTCTAATAGGCTTCAAAAAAGTGTAGGCTCTGTGCGCCCCGATCCCACCCAATTGTGTGACAATAGCGAATTCATTTTCACTATTTTCACACTGCCGTTCCTCCTCGCCAATCAGGAGCCAGGTCTGTGAGACCTGTTTCCCAATTGGCCTAAGCATCAGACGATCCTATTGGATGCCTGGCGTTTAGGAACAGTTAGAGAGCAGTACACTGTAGGAGATGGAGGGGCAGACACCGGAGCCGCCGCTCCCTGCATCTACGGGTTGCCACTCCCCATACTTCCGGGCCGCACCTCTGGCCGCCACTCCCCGCACCTCCCAGCCGCTCCCATCCACAGGTAAGTGACAGCGTGGGGGGGGGTGTTATGCGGGTGCTGTCATTGCCGCTGCCAGCTGCCCCGGGTGGGAGGGGTGCTGGTAGTGTCGCCCCCCTTCAAATTTAAAACCCACCGGCTGCCGCCCACGTTGAGACATCCTTCTGGGACAGAGCCCGCTGGACACAGATATGATCTGACTAGCTGACATATCTTTTGTTTCTAGTAAGTGTTTTTAATCTGTTTGAGGCAATAAATATCCTGATGTTACTGCACTTAGAAACGCCTTCTGTTTGTGTTAAGTATTATCACCTATATTAAATGTTAAGAGCAAGGTATTACAAAGACACAGGTGAAAGATTTATAACTCATGTGAGTAATACAACTTGCGCATTGCATAAGATCATATATGTTATGGAGACAATTCTCATTTTCATTTCAGGGTTTTAGGGGGAAATCGGGTACTAGAAGGGCAAGGTAAATATTGTATTGTGAGGTTGAGAGGAAGAGGGTAATGTATTAAAGATGGGAAGAAAATAACAGAGGAGGGGGCAGTTCAGATAGTGGGAGTATTGGAGGCACTAGCAGGCTTTAATGTGTTAGCTTGTTTTGTAGCTTATTATTTCTTCTTATGATTGATGGGATTCAGTGAAATGGCATCCAATATGTCTGTTTTTCATGTTAGTCACACATTGACATAAGATCTTACATTAGCATGATATCGTTGATTTACCAAACCATATAGAAGGTGGGGTAGGTTGCTTTTAGTGGTGGGGTATACAGGCTGTTACATTCAGCAGATGGATAGACAATTATTTTTTTCTTTTGATTTGGAAAGGTGGTTAAGCTGCAATACAAACATGGCAGGGTTATTTTCCAAGTATATCCTCTAGCAACTTTTTTTTTTAAATCAGATTTTATTTAAGAAACTTTGTGTAAATTAACACAGAAACAAGCCACCACCCGTTGCGGGAAGTATGCAGTTAGAGGATTAACCATACCAAAAATAGAATTACAAAGTATCCAGTATATAGATCTGAGCTAGTAGTATTCCACAATCAGTCATAGCAATGCAAGGAAAACATGGCTGACATACATATAGTATGTCACATAGAGACCTAGAAAGAGAAGGGCACATGTACTCAATCCACTGTGATCTCATAGTGTTAACCTTCCCCATAGAGTTTCTGAAACAATAAGCATGTTTTTATTGGAATATGTATTTGTATTTAAGTGTGATTTAGTCTACGCGCTATAAACAAGGCTCGAGAAACCATAATCACCAAATCATGTTCCATGGAGGAGGAATCAACATAGCCTAAAAGACGTGTGAGGGGTTCCACTACAGTGTTACGCCACAATAAACCATTTAGGGTACCAACAACCACAGCCCAATACCTCTTCAGCTTGGGACAGCGCCACAAAAGATGGATAAGGGATCCATGTAAAAGCAGGGGCTGTCTCTCAGACCAATAGTATTTCAAAATTCGAAGGTTTTGTATACCATATACAGGATGAATATCCGAATCAGTCTGTGAGAGGGAGACCTGTGGAAGAGACTGCAAAATCTCATCTAGCCATCAATGTCCCCATCGTTCTGCCCTATTTAAAAGAGCAGGAAGTGGGGTGAAAAACTTCTACTTCCTGTCTATTAGATGTCAGAATGATTTTGTAAATCTTCCTCACTCTATATAAAGCTAATTTTTTTCACTGAAGTTGAGCTCTAAAGGAGAAGATGCCTAGCAAGAAATGTTAATGTTCCTAGTCTCCAAAAGGAGGAGTCTGTGTGAGGATGTGGTTGCCATCATCCCTAATCATACATCAGGGGCGTAACTAGAACCTTCAGGCCCCTGGTGCAAGAAACCTTGAAGCCCTCCCCACTGATCTATTCTGCTGCGGGCCCCCTTTGTACTGTCTTGGGGGCCCCTGGTGGCAAGAGATATGTAACCAGCACACAAGGGAACTCCATATAAGTATCCAATGCAGTGGCAGAACTACCAGAACTGCAAAGGTTGCACTTGTGACTGAGCCCTGGTTTTCCGCCACTATGGGGGTCCCCAGCCTCCTCTTGCTGTCTTTCCCCTGTTATTGACAGTGCTGTCCTGGTGTCTGTCTCTACGCCAGCGGTGGCAGTTTATTAGGACCCAGTCCTGGTTACATTATTTGGCTGATGGGTGCATGCGGGGGAGAGCTTGCACTATTGGTTGTAGACAGCTGAGCCCCCCTTCGGTCACCTAGCAGTGGTTATGTTGCATAGCCTTTTCTGCTGACATGCCGATCGGGATGTGATCCAGATGATGTAGAAGAAGGCTATGTAGCATAACCACTGCTAGGCAACCTGTGGGAGACTCAGCTGTCTCCAACCAATTGTGCTGGTCCTCCTGCACATATGCCCATCAGCCCCATAAATTAACCAGCACTGGATCCTATGTGCTGCTGCTGCTGCCATAGAGACAGAGACCAGTGCTGTCAATAGCAGGGACAGGACAGCCCGAGGAGACTAGGAACCCAAATAATGGTAGAACACCAGGTCCTGGTTGCGTATCCGCCCTTTCTTCTGACCCTGGTAGTTCTGCCACTGGTGGATTTGAATCTTCTTTTTTTTTTCCAACCTAAGATGGGCCCCCTTTTAGATGGGTCAGATCCCATCAAGCGGATCCACCTGCTCAGCGGGTTATCTCTCTGCTGATACCCACTGAGCAGGCAGATGACATGTCTGTGTCTGCTCTGCTATGCAGAGCGGACACAGACACAGCCCACTTTAGCAGATTGGATCAGATTGTATGCTGGTGGGTGTCAGCGGACACATGTCCACTTACATCTGCTGTTGCATAAAGAACAATGGGTGGTCCAGTTGGGTCTGCCTGCAAAACTGACAGGCAGACCCGATTGGTCCACTGACGCGAAAGGGGCCTGATGATTAAATGAAAAATAAAGTGATCAGTGTGAATGTATGGGCTGCCTAAGTGCTAAGAAGTGAAGTTTGAGAAGCTCTTGGAAGAACTGAGAGGGGGAGGGAGACAGATAGGGGAGAGAAGGGAGGGAGATGAGGACAGTTCACTTCAGTGATCTCAGACCTCACTCACCTGGGAGGCTGATAGCTGGGGGCTCATCATTGGCATCAGCTGTAGAATGTGTAGCAGGCTTCTGTTTTTCATATTTCCCACCCACACATCCTCCCGTGTCCCTCTCTCTGGCTCTGGCACAGCTGCAGGCCAGGGATAGGAGAGTGGGCAGGCCAAGCAGAGACAGGAGAAACAGGGGCGAGAGGAGGAGGAGGAGGAGGATGTATGATGGAGGGGGGAGGGGTTGGCTCGCTGGGCTGTCAGACATTCGGCTCAGCTGCAGCCTCCCGTCTCTTCACTTACAGGCTGCTTCTCCTGTCCTACAGATGGGAGAAATCAGGCTGTTGTTTCAAACTGATGGGAGGTTGCCATTACTCCTTGGGTCCCCCACAATAATGTTGGAACTCCAGGGCCCAGTCGCAAATGCAACTTCTGCAACCCTGATAGGTCCGCCACTGTCATACATGATATGCAAATTTTGAACCTCTGAGTTGGGATTTTAAAGGCAACCATACAATGACACCTTGACCTGGCAAATTGTACAATGTGATTGTAACAGGCGGTACATTTTAGGATCACAGGCTCTTGTACATGGTCTTCAAAACAGTATACCATATGTGTGTTGTGTTGGGGGGGAAAGGGAGTAATCCACATACTGGTACAAGGATTGATTTGCTCTAATACAGGAGCAATACAGAAGGGTTCATTGAGAGAAATCCCAAGATTAAACACAAGATGGCAGCAGAGTATTCTTTGAGTAAAACAAATGAGGATGTTGTCAGCATTTAGACCTGAATTACTGTGGACATGTCATGCATTAACTCTTCAATAATGTGTTTGCCACAGCCTTTGGATTTTTTTTTGACGTTTTCCGTAATTTTACCTAAAATATGAACTTTAATAGTAAAAAGTAGAGCATATTAAAATATGTTTTAATGGATGACTCAAATATCACTTTTGCGTGCATTGGGGACACAAAGTGTATACCTTTTTGGGTTAGGCTGCTGCCTACAGGGTAACTGGACACTAGCAAACCAAAATACTATAGGCCTGCCTAGAATTACCCCTCTTATTTGAATTTCTTGTCCTAGGACAATGAACATCATTTTCACAGCTCTGCTGTTAACACTAAATACTTGATTTGCTAGAACCTTTTTTCTTCAATCAAGACTCTTCGCTACATCACTGCTGGAACTTTTTCTCTATGATTGTAGCTTTGTGTTGCAGTCGTCCTGGCTTTTTGTATACCATGCCCAAATGCTGCTGGGTTGGAAGTTCGGGGATAACCTGGAAGTGACCTTTGCACACTGGGTTCCATGTAAGGCGCTTTCTAGACTATTCTGGTAAAAGCTGTGGTGTGCTTTTCAGGTCTAGAACCACCAGCATTGCCTCAGCGCTTGCCTTTCTCTGAAGGCTCCTTTTTCGCCTAGAGAGTAGGCCAATCGGGCCGACCATTTCTGCTGCCCACATCAAGGAACTGTTTCTCAGATATGCAAGGCTGCCACCTAGTCTTCTGTTCACATGTTCTCTAAAGTCCAGTACACATGGGCAGAATGTCGTGCTGACCTTTGCCGGTACAAAAAATACTGGCCGACATTCTGCCCGTGTGCGTATGTCGGTCTGTCCAACAGAAGCCGGCCATTTGGAAAGCCAGCAGCCGACCGACTCCCGATCAGCACTCAGCCAATGGCATGGGGGCTGTCCCCCTGTTAGAATACTCAGCGGGGGAGATCACTGGACTAACCTCGCATGGTTAGTACAGCGGCTCCCGACCGGAGCTATCAGTTTTTTTTTCGTGCAACAAAAAAACCTGTAGTGTGTACCAAGCTTAAAGCTCCCCATACACTTCACAAACTGGCCATACAAACTCTACCAAAAGAATATTTTTTGTAGATCTAATGGAGATTGTACAATCAGATTGTAACATTTGTGGTGAGTGTAATTTCTAGTAGGTGGAAGTTTTAGCATTATCTGATGCCAGCTTTAGGCGTAACGTCCTTCAGTTCGCACTTTGCACTGCAGGCAGTTTAAAGTTCTTTGTTGTTTTTTTGGTTAGTGTTTGCTTGCTGTGTTTCCCACTTCTCTCTCGTAAACACTTGCTGGTGTAATCACTTACCAAGTATGTAGCTTCTTTATCTTTAAATCCTTGCCTATGTTCCTGATTAAGCTAGTGCTGTAATCACTCCCCCAAGTCTCCTGTTTCAGGGTGGCTCCTTTTCTCCCACCACCCTATGAAGCCACCCTTGCATGCATGAAATAGTGTGGTATCTCCCTACACTTTCTGCATCAGTAGAAACAGCCCTGTAGCTTGGGATGTCAAGGTACTCCCTCTGCTCCTCCCTCTCCTACCCCTCACTTCTCCAAGCTAACAGGTTGACTCAAGACTGCACTGTCCACTGTTAACTCTTTCCTGTGAAGACTAAAGTTCAGGGAAGCCGCACTAAGCAAGCAGGAGCCAGCAACATTGAAAGTTGTAAACAGCAAGTGGGGTAAGAATTTTAACAAATAGTTTACTGGGGAATGTTTATTTTATTGTGTGTAAAGTGTTCAGCTAAAAAAAATGTGAAGGGTTAATACTACTTTGCTGTGTCCCTCATTGGATGAGAAAATAGGATTCTTTAACTCGCCATAAAATACTTTTATTGGAGTCCAATGAGGGGGCACAGGTCCACTCCTCTATACTGCTTTGCTACAAAACTGAGGTGTGTTGGTAACAGGAGGGACTGTCCTTGGCTGACCTACAGTTTTTTTTGCCAGTGCTCAATCCTCCTGTAGGTGGCAACATAACCTAAAGGTAATATGCGCGCTGTGTCTCTGTCAACTTCTAGAAAAGAGACTTATAGTGAGTACAAAAACCTAATTTTTTTATACTTGTCTTTATTCAACAGGTAAAATACAAGACCGTCGAGCCAGTATGGGAACAGACATTCACTTTCTTTGTCCACAATCCTAAAAGACAAGACTTAGAAATTGAGGTAAAGTTGTTTTTTGTATAATTTATATAGTTAGACACCAGTGGCAGCGGGTGCTCAATTTTCTTAGGTAGGGGGCGGCCCATGTCCCCCCCAGCCAGCTAGACACTTTGGATATGCAAAGGGAGTTCCCAAATTGTCAGGTAACTAACAAATGGGAGTGGAGTGGACCGTGTTGTGCCTTGCAGTTATTAAAAAAATTAAAGATAATGGGGAAAAAAAAAAAACATTAAAGAAGCAATAATACCAACCTTGTCATCTTCCACATGTGTCTGTGTGGAGTTGGCCAACTTCATAGAAGGGGTTTGCTTTCTAATGCTGCCTCCTTGATGACCGGTGGTGTAATGATCATGGCTGAACTTACATGGATTCAGCCACTGGGCTGATCAGAAAAGAAAAAAAAAAAAGAGTGGATTCTCCTATCCACATAAGTGTGTGTGTGTGTGTGTGTGTGTGGGGGGGGGGGGGTAGTAGAGAAATTTGTGCTTTTGTGTTCTGACAGTGAGAACTCCTCTGCTGTCAGGGTATGCTGATCAGTGCTGCAACCAATTGGCTGCAGGCGCTGATCGAATGAAAGTTTTCCAACAGTCCCACTTGAGAGAAGTAGATCATTAGATTGACTTCTGATGAGCCAAAATGGCTCATAAGAAGAAATTTGGCTAGTCCACGCTGAACTGGCTAAATTTCAATCCATCTATGGCCAGCTCAAGAAGCTGCAGCGAGATGGAAGCAGCAAAAATGCTTAATAGATAAAGCAGAAGCATAAAGGTCCTTGCACTTCAGGTCCTTTATGTACTGCTTTCTCTCCAGCAAAGAGAACAGTGAGCTGGACATTAGTGACATTACCGTATTGCACCCATAATCTCATGAGACTTGCAGCAGACATCAGTACTTTAGATAATTTCATACTCCGTGGCAGCTGGTGCTCCCAGTCAGTAGGTTGGTCGCACCGAGCCCTCCCCACCCCACCACTGTTGCTCGATCGTCAGCCCACCAACCCCGCACTTACCCCATCTAGGTCACGGGGAACGCTTCCTTCCCGTTGGCTTCACCCTGCGTCTCCTCCTCGGCTTCACGGCAGCTTCTCCTGTGTCTCCCCGGCACCCAATAAGATTGCTTCTCCTCTCAGCCAATCGGGTCTCAGGACCTGCTTCATAATTGGCTGGGAGGAGCATCAGGAAGACCATAGTGTATATTTGCTATTGTCACACAACTGAGTGGGCTCGGGGCGCAGAGCACCTTTTTTGAAGCCAATTAGAGCTTCTGGCTCTAATCACGTGCTTAAAAAAAACCCCCATTGGAATCCATGCGTCCGGCGCCCTGCATGTAGAAAAGGGGTCGGGAGCATGGATTGGGTGGGCTGCGCCCCTTATGGATGGGCTGCCACTATTTATACTGCAGATGTACAGCTATGAGGCTACAGAGCAGGGGTGACTTGGCACCTTTTGTATATAGATCCATTTTAAATCCATGTACTTTGACCATACAATTTCTCATTCAGAAAGGGAACATTTTGCTCATGGGCTTTGTCATTTCTGCTGTTTATCAGTCTGGCTCACCACTTCATAAGCTCATGTTGCCACTTCTGCACACCCTTCTCGCTGCTGCTGGGAGATCGCTTGTGCAGGCGCACTGATCTACTAATTGTCATGTTGTGTTTCCAGAAGCAGATGATATATAAACAAGAGTGGGCTGTTACACCTCTTTCGATGTGGCATTTTGTTGGCGCCAGTTGTCTGTTTTTCAGCAGCCTACTTTCTATTGGTATTGCTCATTTGTATGCCTGTGGTAGCTTGTGTTTTGGTGTCTTTAACAGATTTAAATGTGAGGCCAGCTGTTTACTGTGAGGCACGGACACAACTCTGAACCTAGCTATATATAACATTTAGGGTTAAATGGAAAATATAATGTATGTTCACAGTTTGAGGAGTTGTAAAATTTACCTGAAAATCATTTTTAAATGAATTGTAAAGTCAAAAGCCTTCTGTGTGTAGCAGACCCTCTCAGCCTCCCTAATGCTTACCTGAGCCCATCTCTATCCAGCGATGTCCACGAGTCCCTCGGTCATCTGGGACTCTCCCTCCTGATTGGCTGAGACACAGCAGTGACACCATTGGCTCCCGCTGCTGTCAATCAAAGTAAGTTAGCCAATCAGGAGAGAGAGGGGGGCAGGGCCAAACGGCAGCTCCGTGTCTGAATGAACACACGGAGCTGCAGCTTGGCTTGGGTGCATCATAGCACGCTGCGTGCTGTGGGGGCACTCGACAGGAGGGAGGGGCCAGGAGCAGTGAAGAGAGACCTGAGAACAGGAGGATCCAGGCTCCCCTGTGCAAAATCACTGCACAGACCAGGCAAGTATAGCATGTTTATTAAAAAAAAAAAAAAAGACTCCCTTTTAATCACTTTAATGAGGATTTCACGTTTTTAAATGCTCCAAATGTTCCATAATTTGATTTGATAATTTGATCACTATATATACAAATACTGCAATGTAAATTGGCATCTGTATGTCAGGGCACACGATTGGCATCCCTATTAGGAAACCTGCAATGAGAAAATATGAAGGCCTACATCACTTCAGAAGAACGGACCTGGAACAAGTATACAGATCAGCTTCATTTGCAAGCTTTTTCTATCATTTTGACTTTGAAGGTCACCAATTGCATCCCCTGTATTTCTCCTATTACAAGGTTCCTTTGATGGTCGTGTAAATCATCTTTTCTTTTTCTATAAAGCCTGCTATTCTCACACTTGACCACTAGATTTGCACAGAGAGAGAAGCAGTGAAGCACGATCATTGTGCAGCAGTGCTAAGGAGGAAGCAGAGTCTGCATATTTAATGAGCAAATATGGCTCTCCCCCCCAATACATAAAATTAATAAACTATAAAACTAAACAAAGAAACCAAACAGTTCAATCAAAAACAAAATTATTTCCACTGAGACAACCCTGTCACCACTGTAAGAGAAAATTAAACAGCACCCTGTAAAAGAAGAAGCTTTAAGAGGAGCTTCAGTCTCCCCCCAAAGAATTCAAAGTCAGCAGCTACAAATACTGTACTTTTAATATAAGGACACTTACCTGTCCAAAGGTCCAGCCTTGTCCTCAACCAAACTAATTATTTTCTGGGCTTTGGGTCCCTAGGGCCGGCATCTTAATCAAGATACACCTTGTGAATGGTCCTGCAGTCTTCTGGGACCTACGATGTGTTCCAAGAGTCTGCAGGCAAATTAGGGGGTGACAGTGATCTGGGCGAAAGTGGGAACCTGTCAAAACCAGGTACCTGCCCCCCGCCCCCGAAAAACGAAGTGCCAAACATTGGGGGGGGGGGCAAAAAAACAAGAGCGTCCCTTTTTGGGTGAAGTTCTGGTTTGAAAGTTCATTCATATGGGCTATACATGTATGCTATGAGTCCATTCACACTGCTCTGTTTTGTGACTTCAGCTGCTTAAAACCGCACTAGATAGATTTGCTTTCAGGGTCCAATGTTGACCATTTCTTTTTACGTGTGTAAGAGATAAACTATTCTTCTTGTACAGGTGCTGGTGTTTTTTTGTTTTTTTCTTTGCTTTTTGTTTTTTTACTGTGGCTTTGGAATTTCTTTAAAGCCTAACTCCAGCATTTGTTTTCTGCACTTCTGGTAGAATGTACATATACATCTTTTCATTCCCTACTTTTTCCTAGTGTATTTCACATTTTGTTATATAATGGGTTTCATCACCGCCATAGTACCTGAATAGTTTCTTAAAAAAAAAAAAAAATATATGTGAAAGATAGCCATAGAAGAAAGAAATATATTCACAGTATGTGGGTACCTTTTAGGAGTATTCAAGGCAACACAGGGCATGCTAAACTCCGGCTGTGAGTCTGAACTATAAGAGAAATTGGCCGCTCTCCAATGCAGATGAAATCAATATGCTTCTTTACTGTAGCCAGCGCATAGTACCCGGGAAGTCTTGCTGAGTTAATGCAACATTTCTGCCATGCACTGCTGAATATTACATCGTCTTGTAAGAATCATTCTTTTTATCTAAAGCAAACTGTTACTTTATCGTGATTGTATGAAAACAACATGCCCCCTGGCCACAGGAAAGAGTCAGAGAATTCAGCTACACATTGATCTTAAAGAGGACACACATTTTTTTTCCCCTTATTTTTTTTTTCTGTATGGACAAATTAAAGTAGAAATAAAACCTAACTGAATGACCTTTTGCATCATTTTTGCTTTTCTTAAAGAGGTATTAAACCATTGCACAAAAAAAACAAGAAAAACTTTCCCCTGTAAGACAAATGCATAATGTGCTAGTATGCATCGCATACTAGCACATTATGTGAGACTTAACTTAGAACGAAGCCCTCCAGTGGCGCACTGTCACTGCTGACAGGCTCCAGCTTCCCCCGGTCTTCCATCTGGGTTCGCGGCCTCTGGCTACACGAGTGGCCAGGGCCGCGATGACGGCACGGGCTCTGAAGATCCGACATGGGATGCTGCACCGTCAGAACACATTCAAGGGTGATATCACCAGCTGCATTCAGTATGAATATCTGCTAAACTGTGCAAGTTTAGGAGGTATTCACTGTACCTAGAAGTAAGCCTTATTATAGGCTTACCTGTAGGTACAAGTTGAAAAAGTGGGTTTGCTACTTACTACTTTAATGAAGATTTGTTTTTTTTTTTTGTTTTTTTCATTCTTTGTGGCCTCTTAGTGCTGCTGATTTCCTGCAGCCACTTCTGGTCTACAGGCATGCACTCCAGCAATGATTTCATGGCTTTTCTCAGGGTAGATTTGTTGATGGTGAAAACAGTGGACCATGCCTGCTTAATGTATGTTACAATGCCCACTTGTGGTCTCCTTCAGACACTTGTGTGACAGGGTGGCAGACCATAATTGAGAAGCAGAACAGAGATTTGTCACCCCGTGTCTGAAAGACAGCCTTCATGGCTGGGTCAACAAGTATTATTTTAATGGAACCTGGAGATTTAAACAAGGATCGTTCATTTGAAGTTACATTACATAGTTGGTAAATTTGAATAAACGCATGAAGACACCAATCTATCTAGTTCAACCTGTGTGGATGTGTGTTTACATCAATACAATTTCCCATATCACTGTGTATTGCATTCGCTAGGACGACATTAAAATGTTTTAGTGATGTGGCTTGCATTTACTTTTAGTGGACTGAAAAAAATATTTTTTTTTATTTACGATCATATCTTTTTGGCACCGTATTTGTTATACAACACCTTGTTATAAATTTAATGTATGCACTGTAACAAGCTGGCACAGATTTAGGGCGGCTTCACACTGCCCCACTGCGCTTTTGCCAAAGCGCAGCCAACCTGGTTTTCATGGGGTTTAGCTGAACTTTCCCATAGACTTCTATGAGCTCCTGCAATTTTGGTGCAGTTTCAGAAAGCTCATCAAACCTCCAGCGTGCTGCATCTTTGGTGCGCTTTCCGAAACCGCATCAAAACCATGAGACCTCATAAAGTTTATGTGAGAGCGTAGCTAACTTGCACAAGAACCGCAGGTTAGCTGCGCTTTGATCCAAACGCAGTGGGACTGCACTGGAGCAGTGTGAAGCCAACCTAAAGATCTTTGGGACAAACCATTTCCAGGAAAATGTAGTCGCCATCTTTCTGGGTTAGTGCTTTAATGCTGGATTTGTTCACTCTTGCAGGTGAAGGATGAATATCATCAAAGTTCTATGGGAAATCTAAAGATTCCACTAAGCCAGCTGCTGACCAGTGAGAACATGACAATTAATCAGAGGTTTCAGCTAAGCAACTCTGGTCCAAATAGCACGCTTAAGATGAAGATTGCACTCCGGGTATATAGAACTATTCATTTACTTTTTTTTTTTTTCTGTTTTATGTTAGAATTAGCATAGAGTTTGTGATGGCTGAACAAGCCAACAAGTAACAGGAAATGGCCTACATCTATTCTACTGTATACACAAAATACAAAATTTCACAAGCAGGTAACATTGCATGAAATATCTTAAATTAAAACTGTTCATTAGACAGTGGGTGCAGGAGATGTTAATTTTAAACAGAGGCTTATCAATTCATCTAGGGCAAGGGTAGGCAACCTTGGCCCTCCAGCTGTGGTGAAACTACAAGTCCCATGAGACATTGCAAGACCCTGACAATCACAGGCATGGCTCCTAGAGGCAGATGAGATTTGTAGTTTCACCACAGCTGGAATGGCGAGGTTGCCTACCCATGATCCTAGGGCTTTCCAGGTCCCTTTAACTATTGCTTTCTCTTATACGGTATGGGATCTTTAAGGCTCTTTGGTACCCAGTGGAAAATACACGTATCTATATTTTTTTTTTATTTTTTTTTGGAGGCAACAGAAATTCTGTGACAGTCATAGCTATATAGCTGGTTGGGATAGAAAGGGAATATTTTCATCCTATTTATCCTAGGTGCCACTTTGGAGGAAAAAATCCTTTATTAATTCTGAGAGAGGCAAAAATCCTTCTAAAGCATGTGGCAATTTGACATACGTAGACTGGCGTGCCTACAGTTCTCCCACAGCAGTTTCTCTAATAGAATGTCACTGGGAGAAGGGGGCAAACTGCTGCAGGTTTGAAAGTCTAGTACCTAGAGGTGCAAATGCATACAATAGCTTCCCAAACCTTCCTGTCATTTTGAAATCTCACATTTCTGATGGTAGTGCCAAAGCTTTCCGACCCAATCCTACCCTTTGTTGATCAGTGAGGATGCCAAACAAACTGATAGACCAGTAATATGTGGAGGATGGGCTTTTGGGCAAATTTAACATTACCCAAAAGCATCAGAGCTTTACCTGGCAGAATAACCTGGCATTCAAACATGAAAGTAAGTTTTAGGGATGACATTCCTGCTGCAGGTATGTCACCTCTAGGTTTCTAGGCTTCCTACCTGCATCGGTTTGCCACCTTCTCCCTCTGTAACCATGCCTCTTTTGTTTTCATGAAACTTCTCCTACCTTTTGATTCTTGAAAGCAGAACTACTCACCTTGTCTTGTAACATTTCATTGATATTTTTTGCTCCCATAGATTCTTTATGTGGACAAACCTGTGCGGTCTCCTGATGAACAGTACACATCCCAAGTAAAGAGGCCGTCTATTTTCAAAGGAAAAAATCCTCCAACTCCATCTCCTTCCCCTTCCCCTTCAGCAGCAGATGCACAGAAGCCTCCCCCTACACCCAAAATAAATGCCAACAAAAAGACAGAAAATGGTGAAAAAGAGAGCCCCCCAAGTGCTAGCCCCCAGAGACCAACAGAACTAAACAAAAGCTCTTCCAGTCTCTCAGGTTCCAGCTTTACATATTCTCCTTCTCACATGTCCACAAAGGAGCCCACTCCCAGCATTGCCTCGGACATCTCCTTACCCATAGCCACTCAGGAGCTTCGCCAGCGATTGCGGCAACTTCAAAAGTAAGTGCTCATCTTCTTACTTTGGATGTTAGCTGGTCTCAGAATTTCCCTAAAGTTTATCTACAACCAAAACTCTTTTTTTTATATTTTGGTTAAAGTAAAACATGATTAAAAACCCTTACAGGTTTTTAGTGATCTTTGTTAGTCATACAGTAAAGGGCACTGGCTCTTTCGTTTCTAACCATAGGTTATGTTGGATTTTCTTGCTCTCTCAGTCCTGGTGACAGTTATTAGGATATATAGCGGGGGAGTGAGTGAGTTAATATTTCGCAATTTATCAAGGTATGAACTTTTTCTGTTGGTGTTGGAAGCTAAGGTGAGAGAACAGAAAGGAACCCTGGCACAATTTAGGTAGCCATTCATTAAAACTGAAAGAAAACAAACTGGCTTTTTAGGTGTTGTACTAGAAGAAGACACACAGTTTTAATCGCGTGTGCTTTAGCTAGATGAGTCATTTCTTCTCTCCTCTGGCACAGACCTCATTGGCAGATGCAGTCTTATTACTAACAGAATCCCCTCTCCTTTCTGCTGTATATCAGCAAAGCTTTCCAAACACAGTAATATGATTTAAAGGGGAACTAAACCCATTGATTTAGGGCTGTGTTAACATGTGGTTTTATGTGCATTTTTTTTAAACGCATGTCATGGTTAGCTGCTTTTTTTTCTGTGAGTTTTCTGACTATTTCCTGTGTCGTCATTTCCTTTTCACAAGAAAATACAATAAAATATTTATTAGCGGACACAAACACAACACTTACAAAATTCCTGCAAAACCTAAAAGGTAAATTTGCATTGTGATAATAAATAAACCTCTGTGTGAATGAGGTCTTGGGGCTCATTCAGCGGGGCACTGTGGCCAGTGTCGCACTGGCGAGGCTGTATTGATGGGCACTGATCAGGTTGCATTTGATAGGCACTGGTGAGGCTGCATTGATGGGCACTAGTGAGGCTGCATTGATGGGCACTAGTGAGGCTGCATTGATGGGCACTGATGCGGCTGCATTGATGGGCACTGATGAGGCTGCATTGATGGGCACTGATGAGGCTGCATTGATGGGCACTGATGGGGCTGCATTGATGGGCACTGATGGGGCTGCATTGATGGGCACTGATGAGGCTGCACTGATGGGCAATGGTGAGGCTGCATTGATGGGCACTGATGAGCTGCATTAATGCATTATTTTTGTTAATCCTCCATTGTTGCTATTAACATTAAATTATGTTACCACATTGTATCATATTTGTCTTGCTTCATAACATCAATATCCGTTCTAAAACCAGGTGGGTATGGATGGTGAGCTGATTCGGTGGTTCGATGTAACACTTGACTGGACTTGCCCCCCCAGGCCTAAGGCTGCCAGCCCTCCCCTGGCCACATGACTTAATTTGACAGATGTGGGAATGCACATTCACATAGTATGAATTTGGGGCCACTCATCGGCACACCTGTCAAATTAGGACCTACTGCTGTGTTCCTACAGCCACTGCATCCCCATAGAATACCAGTTATTATTTTTTTACATTTTTAATGTTTCTTACTCTTTTTTTATTTGTTTTTTTCTTTTGGTTTTGGGGGAACAGTGGGTGGTGTCAGTCAGTAGGGCAGTGGACAGTGTCAACCAGTAGGGCAGTAAATGGTGTCACTAGTTTTTTTATTTTTAGTATTTTGTTTTTTTTATTTTTGTATTGTTTACTATTTTTTAACTGCCCTATTGGGGAGCTTTGTTGAAATATCAGGGGTCTTAACAGACCCCTGAAGTATTACTTTTGAGACCGAGAAAGGGACTGAGGAAACATTCCATATTCCATTTCTCTGTAGTCTCAGCTGCACTGCAGAAGAATGGACAGGAAACAGAGGCCCCTGTTCATAAACTGAAACATAGTAAACACAGTGAGTGATCAGTGTGTTTATCAGTGCGTTTCGGGCGAGGGGGGTCAATTAGAGGAAGCGATCCTCTCTGTACAGCAGCTGAAAGCAGCAGGAGGGGAGAGCATACTAAGCTTGCTTTCAGCTGCTGTTCAGGGAGCCATACAGGGGATCACTTCCTCTAATTGCCATCAAGCGGCTGGTGTCATAACTGATCACATGTCCAGCACCATGGCAACTGCAGATCCAACAGAGGCCAAGATGGCAGCTTCCTTGACTGTAAAGTATTGGTGGGTTTAGTTTTGCTTTACGTATGGGCTGCTGTTACAAATATCCTGTTGTATATGCTCTTTTAATGTCACAAAAAAATCCCTTTTCTCTTACGTTCACTGACAGACGCAGCTCTTCTTAAATGACACGTGGGTTTTATGTCGTCCTATCAGGAGTGACTAGGCAAAACAGATGCAAAAGCATGTTTTGATTTGGGTGGTTATGAAATGTCAGTTCCTTCGACGGTAGAACCGGAGACAACCTAGACGTCAACGGTACCACGACCTGTACACTAGTCAATACTGTGGTCGGCGAACTACCGTTAATCTCCTTCACTAGGGGACATACCGAGGGACTTGTCGTCGACTTTCGTTCGAATCATACGAGAGGGGAGGACGACGAAAGTCGACGACATGTCTCTC
>BLSH010116711.1:214482-236614 GCA_018402905.1 Glandirana rugosa
ACAGAGAAACGACAATCTTAGTGGTCCTTATTAAATTAACCCTTTTTTTTTCCCTAAAATAATATTGAATGGCATTTTAGGAAAAGAGACTCAAGTGACTTTCTGCGTCGAGAAGAATTTACTGTGCACCCAAAATACAGCAGGATAGTCCTCACTGATCCGTTTTGTCTACGTTTTCGTAGTCCCTATCCGACCGGGGAGGGTACCCCCGGCAGGAGTGGACTCGGATATTTTGGGGGACGACCGGTTATCGTAAGTCAAACAGTGTTCGTCACGTTGTTTTTTTGGTCTCCTCTCCCTCGACGTAGACATTCACTTGAGTCTCTTTTCCTAAAATGCCATTCAATATGCTTTGGGACGTCCCCACGTGTCAATTAAGAAGAGCTGCGTCTGTCAGTGAACGTAAGAGAAAAAGGGATTTTATTATAACTTACCGTAAAATCCTTTTCTCTGAGTTCACTTACAGATGCAGCTCCCTCTCCTCTGGTTTTTTTGTTGCACTGCTTGTGACAAACTGAATGCTATTGGCCAGCAGGGGGTTTTATAGGCTCAGGTGAGGACGGCCCCCATGGGAGGGGCCAGCCTATCCCTGATGCTTTTGCATCTGTTTTGCCTAGTCACTCCTGATAGGACGACATAAAACCCACGTGTCATTTAAGAAGAGCTGCGTCTTTCAGTGAACTCAGAGAAAAGGATTTTACGGTAAGTTATAATAAAATCCCTTTTTTTTTCCCAATTAAATTATTCCTGGTGATTCTAACAGCAAAGAGACATATCACAGGGGACTACTAGAGATCACTGCCTTTACAGCCTCTTTATAAATCAGTGTTTCCATATTCTTTCTACAGCCTATTTCAGTAAGAATTGTGTCCCAATTTAATATTCTTTTAAACAAGATTCATTATGAAAGGTCAGAGGGAAAAAAAAAAAAAAAATATGAAAACCACAGAAAAAAAGATGGTGTGAAAGGAATAAACCAAACCTTTAACTAGAAGCCAGTCAAAAGTGCATTTTTCTTTCACTGGCTTGAGTAAACCCCAAAACACAGAATACTGACTGCAAGGGCCCTGAGAGCCTCAATATACTGTAAGCGCCAAAAGGCCGCAGGAGGGGCACTGATGTCTACAAGATGTGCCCACAGTAGATAGAGAGAAGATCAGCAGTGAAGGAGGAAAACTATAGTTTGTAAGAAAACAATGAATATAATTTCTTCTGCTCTACATAAGTAGGTATTCTCAGATTTATTTACTCAATACACAGGTTCCTTCCTATAGTTCCTTCTTGGTAGCACTGCAAGACTTCTGCAATGAGTGTATTTCACTGCTGCCCTCTACTCGGGTCTGAACATCTCAACTTGATGTAAACAATATAGCACTTCCTCCAGCTGCTAATATACTAAACACACTTTCTCTTTCCAGTGGCACATCCTTGGGGCAGTCCCCCCTAGGACAAATCCAATTAACCTTGCGGTATACCTCTCACAGAAATAAACTTGTGGTCCTGGTACATTCCTGCCGGTAAGTCCATACATAGAGCCATATAAATTGGAAAATGTTCTGTAGAGACTGTTTTGAAAATTGTAATACAACATAAAATAAGGAAACCTTTAAAAACATGCATTGTAATGTGAGATTAAAAACATAATAATTCAAATGCAAATTGTAGTTTTCCTTTCTTTAGAGAAGAAGGGGATAAAATTATGTCCTATCCTTGTGAATGCTGTTATGGCATTATTTCATAGTGCAAGCTTTATGTTGCTGGAGGTAGCAGATATATAGTTGGTGTTAAATGTGCCCTGAATGTGGGCTACTTCTTTTTACCACAGCTAAGGGGGGAGTAGAACAATTTTCAGAATAGTAATGGTACTTGCAAGGGACAACAATGTACTTACAGACTCCACTTTTTAACCTAACAGGTTAACTTTAAACTAAATCTGTTAACTAAAAAAATCAGTGTAATAGGTTAATATAGTTTTCTTCTAATGAGCATCTAAAAAAGGCAGCATATGTCCTATATACTAATGTACCTTAAAAAAAAAAATGGTGCTCCAGGCACCCCCCAGAACTGGTCACATGGCCTAAAGCCTACTACACAAGGGATGAATGTTGGCCTGTTCAATAGAACCTGGCCAACATTCGGCCCGTGTGAATGGTAGCTGGTGGCTGCTGTCAAAGGCTCATGGGCGAAAAAGGTCTGCCGACCAGCTTCCATTGGATTGTTAGTACAGCACCTCCTACCTGAGCTGATTGTTTTTATTTCGTTCAACCCACTGGGTTGAACGAAAAACAAACTAGTGGTGTGTAAGAAGTTCTAAGACGGGCAGAACCATCTGAACTCTGATTCTCCTTTGTAACAAAGATCAAAATTGAACTCTTAGTTTTATTGTTATGTGGCAAACACTGAAGTGAGCCTGGAGCATCATCATTATCTTTAGCAAAATGTAATATTTTTGCTCTTCTGCAACTTTTTATTATTATTTATAGGTCAACTATAGTATATGTTGTTGTATTAATTTGCATCTGTATGTATAGAAAAAGTCATTACTTCAAGAATTTTTAAGTCCAAAATATTTAGACCGCTTTCTTTTGTTTCCCTTGTAGTAACTTGATAGCCTTCTCTGAAGATGGCTCCGATCCATATGTAAGATTGTATTTATTACCTGACAAGCGAAGGTCGGGAAGAAGAAAAACCAACGTGCTTAAGAAGACATTAAATCCTGTATATGATCTAAAGTATGTTATGTTTTTACTTTTTGCCAGTGCATTATTCATGTATTTTTCAGGACTCTGCAGGAGAAATGAAACATAATTTAAAATAATTTACAGTACTCTTCTTATGACATCTTAAATGTATGAGTTTAATGAAATGGCAAAAGTGCTCAACAAGTAGGAGAATGGAAAACTGTTAGCCATGGAAAGGGTGGTAAAGCCATGTACTCCTGTAAACTTATCTCACTAAAGTGTGAGTGTATAGCACAAAATTGGGGCACCCTTTGTATAGCAGAGACCCACTTTACCATGCTTGCTGACTCAGAGAGGGATGAGAAATGGTGTCCGTGACCATTTCTGCAGCTAGTTTTTTTTTCCAATGCAATAAGCAGACTAATGATTCATCAGACGACGTGCAAACTGATATATGAAGCTAAGCATAGCAGGTGGTAGTTATCCCCATAAAGTACAATAACAAATATTAGACTTTTCCCTATTCTGTTGCATATTTCAGTGTATTTGTTGTATTTAGTTTATTTAATTTATGTAGCATTGGCATTTACATTTTTTTATTGCACTTTAGAAAGTATTTATCTCCACTCATATCAGTCCTGAACCCAGTGGACATGAATAGGCACAGGGCACAAGATTGTAGACTTGCCTAAAACTGGTTCATTGTAGCTAAAACAATAGCACTGTCAGTGAAAGTAGGGAACAGCAGTGGCCCCTAAAGAAGGATAGTTATTGGACCCTGAGATATATTTCATTTTTAGAAGTGTACATTGCAGCAGGGACAAGTATATAGGAAGATATGTCACCAGCACACTGTAGCCCCACTAACAATAGTCCCAGGTACTTGTTGATACGATGAAATCACAACAGTGTCAGTGCAACGTTTTAAGGCCACGCAAGACCACTTTGTCAGGTTGAAGAAGGAACCATCATTCATAGTACTCTGCTCCTCATCTAACTGTGCATATCTTGTGGTGTCTACAAGGATGTGAGCATGCTCAAAGATAAACGTGTGAAATCTGGCAACGGGACAGACAGAGAGATATTTTCATAGAGGTTGGCACTCACCATCAGGGAGATCTCTTGATGAAAGATTGATCACTGGGGTCATCTGGTTCCCTGTTACCGTTTACTGCATGCTGGAGCAGTGCCGTAGCCTCTTGATACTCCTCCTGGGTTGCTGCTGTCTCTGCCAACCAGAAAAAGGGTTTCCCTAAGGCCAGTATTAACTGCAGCTGTAATTTCAGATGGACCTAATTCACTGTCTGCTAACGTGCTCTCAGTCAGACATCCACTGTCTGATATCTAGTTTCTCCTCTGGGATTTCAAGCATGACATGAGGTCCTGCATGGCCTCCAATCATTGCATCAACATTATCTATCTGTCATGTGACCACTTCAATAAATACTTTGACTATTGTTTATGTATCCATGGTGTGCTGGCAGCATATGTTCTTTCCTGTGTGTTGGCACCAGCTGACCTGCTGATAGGTGCAGTACAGCCCTACATTAGGGTTTGCTCAGAGATGTGTGCGATGGGAAAAGGAAGAGTATACCTGTTGAGAAACTATGGGAATGTGCTTCAGAGGAAACAGACAGCCATATGTGGCTCCAGAGCCACGTCTTGGAGGACCTCTGATTTAGACACAACTTTTATTCTTGGAAGTCTTGCTATACAGCAGCAATCCTAATACCCTTCAGTTACCATTTTACCTATAGTATGGTTAAAAGAAAAATGCCACGAGGGCATGCCATTGAATTCAGATTCCAGTTATTGCTCATTTTTCCACAAAATTATAGCATACACATACAGACCATGTTTTTGTGCTTTACTTGCAGATTTGAGTTCAGCGTGGCACTGCCAGAGCTCCATAGGAGAACACTAGATGTTGCTGTAAAAAATAGTGGAGGATTCTTATCTAGGGATAAAGGTTTGCTTGGAAAGGTAAGGCTTTATGTACTGTAGTTAATGTCATCTGGTAAAGTAGTTTTGTGGTCAATTTAGGCCAAACTACGGGCAAATATTAAAAACCTCTTTGAATCCGGTCATTTACAATACTCATTAAAAGAACAAAAATTAACTAAACTAATAAATGTAATTTAAATGCAAGTAGTGTAATAGCTGAAGAGATGAGAGCTGTTTCATTAAAGGGGTAAATAGTGCTTTACATTAAAGTGGTTGTAACCCCCGCACCCCTTCACATGTGACTTCCCAGTCATGCGACTTTCAAAAAAAAGAATGGAAAAAAAAATGTGTTTTATCACATTATTTTTAAAGTGTTTGCTGTCTACATCTATTGTGGGTGGTATATCCATCCTTAAAATTGGGAAAATATCTGGATTTAAAACCACTTTAAGTGAAACTGCTGCTTACAGGATCCCACGGGGCTGTAACCGGTGTTTCTGGTGGCATTTAGGATTTGAGCATTTGGGGTGCTGAAGAGTGCAGTGCTTGTTTAGAATTTGGTATTGACAGGTGTACTTTAAGGCACAGAACTATTACAAGGAGTAGGAGAGCTACATTCAGCCTAGAAACAAACAGATTGACATGGCTGCCTTACAGATTGTGTCCCCATTTCTCAATCGGCCACACTGACTTCCTTGAATCTTGGCCTCAGTCACTGCACAGATTGTGTTGGAACTGAAGATGCCTGAGAGCAATAGCATCAAGAAGAAGTGTGAATGATTTATTTTTATTCATTTTACAGTTATTGCTGGAACTAAATTCAGAAGAAATTGCCAAAGGATGGACGCAGTGGTAAGAAGGAAATATTTATCTTCTAATAAAACACACATATATACAAATGGCTTGCACACAGAAAAAAATGAACTGTTCTAAAGCAGGGGGATGGTTTCTGGTGAATCTTTTTATATTTTATATATTGTTGCCATTCTTTTTCTGTAGAGGGATAGACTGTGACAGTCAGATACATACAAACCCAACAGCTCCTTCCCCATCATGAAGCTTTACATCCGAATGCTGAACAAAGCAGAGGTTTTCATATGTCAACATTAAAGTGGTTGTAAAGGCAGAAGGTTTTAAATATCTTCTGTGTGCATCAGCCCACATAATACCTACCTGAGCCCCGCCTTGAACCAGCAATATTGAACGAGAGACTCGGCTGTGCGGGACTCTCCCTCCTCATTGGCTGAGACACACAGCGGGCCCCATTGGTTCCTGCTGCTGTCGATCAACTTTAACATCCCCCCTGAAAAACACATATCTACCTTCTACCCTGGTGCTTACTTATTGAGAAATTGAGAAGACAATGTGAATTTTCTTTATTCTGATATCTTTGGGCAGTCAGAAACCACGATGAACTGATTTATGAAAGAAAGCAAAAAATCAGAGCATGTATAGCCAAAACCTTATTTTTTTTTTTTGCTGTCTGTGTCCTGCTTGAGAAATTTACCTTTACTTCCTTTCCCAGGGACACAGCAAATAGTGATAAGAAATCAGACTTAGACCGTTGTCACCAGAACATTTGTCCCCATTGAAGATTTTTTTTTTTTTTTTAATCAGAAAGAAGTTTATAGAAAAACACAAACTTACATCTCAGAGGACAATGTTTACATAGCCGACAGTACAATCCACATAGATTCCTAATACAGAACTACTATAAAGGGTATACCGCTCCTACCGCCCCCCAACCCAACACCTCCAGCATCATTTATCCGCCCGCCCCGTGCATACCCCTGACCATGTGGCAGTGCCACCCGCTTATAACAGTCTGTCCAGTATTAAATGTGCCGGAGAAAGCCCCAGAGTCCCCAACCATGGATCCCAGAGGTCATTAAATTTGTGGGGTCTGCCCCTATGCTGAAAGATGTACTTCTCTAGTTTCAAAGTATCACCCATCTGACCTATCCATTCCTTAATCGTGGGAGGTTCCACTGATTTCCAGTGTTTTAGAATACATTTTCGGGCTTGGAATAGCGCCCTGGCTATAGCCGGTTTGTGAGATTCCTCCGCAAGCATGTCATCCAGTATACCCAGTACACATGGCTTGGGTTCCACTGGAATGGCAACCTGGAACACCCTGTTAAGGAGGTCTACCACCCCTGTCCAGTATCGGTGTAACCTCGGACACCTCCAAAGGAGATGGATAAGGTTCCCCCCGATTCCTGAGACATTGAGGGCACATCGGATCCTCCCGCACTCCCATCGTGTATAACCTAGCAGGGGTATAATGCGCTCTCAACACTATGTACAACTGAGACATTCATTGAGTAACATTGAGGGAGCATGTGTGGACTGCCTCCAGGACCTCCTCCCACTGTGCATCTTCAAACGGGCCCACATCCCTTTCCCATTTACTCAAGGCTCCCACAGGGAAGCTCTTCAAATATATAGATACCAACATATTGTAACAATTGGATATAAAACCTTTAAGCAGGGACGTCTCAGCCATTAGGTGAAAGACAGGCGAAGGAAAGAGAATCCAAGGCTTCCCCCCAGCCTGCCTTCCAACCGCATGTCTCAACTGTGCATAATCAAACCCCATAGTATCTGGCAGGCCAAATTCATGCTGCAATTCGACAAAAGTGTGCAGTTTACCCTGAGAAAAAATGTGGCTCAAGTATACTACCCCATCAGATCTCCACCTTGAACCCGTCTGCAGTAGTTTAAGTTCCAGATATCGATCATTGTCCAGACAGGACTAAAACTAGTGAAGCCTTCCACCCCTTGCATCTGTCTCACTCTATTCCATACCTTCTGCATCATGATGTAAGTGGGGTATCGTTTATTAGATTTAGCAAGCAGCCGGGCCACAGGGTCTGTCTTCTCTGGCAAGTCCCCCTCCCTTTTAGCCATCACCCTGGTTATGTGTTGTAGCTGGCCTGCCATGTAGTATAGCCAAGGCTTTGGCAATGCCATTCCCCCTGCCTCCTTCGGTTTTTGCAGCTGCTCCAACTTAATTCTCGGTGGCCTGTCTAGCCATATATGTGACCGGAACATTACATTAAGTGGAATATTTTAAGGGGAATTATCATGGGGGTATTGTGCAAGGTATATAAGAGCTGTGGCATAACAATCACTTTTATGAGATTTACTCTCCCTGTTACCGAGAGCTTAAGTTTCGACCAAATCTTAATTTTATCCCGAATACAATTCAGTAAAGGAGATATATTAAGGGAGATATAATCTAGGGTATTGGAAGTAATATGGAGGCCTAAATATTTAAAGGACTCCACAACAGGGATATGTTGGGTCGTGGGATCGAGTGCCCCAGAAGGTTCGTCCGGCCGCAGCATAGAGGATTTAGTCCAGTTAATGACCAGGCCCGAGAATCTGCCAAAGGTGGTTATGTCAGCCATAGCCTCTCTGAGACTCTGAGGTATCCCCCAGCAACAACATGGTATCATTGGCATAGAGTAGTATTTTTTCCTCCATGGGGCCGTACTGAAATCCTCTAATGCATGGATTGGCACGAATCATGGCTGCTAGTGGTTCCATGGCCACGGCAAATAGGAGGGGGGACAGCAGGTAACCCTGCCTCGTGCCCCTATACAGGGGAAAAGAGTGGGACACCCGACCCGCCTCCCTGATCACCGCGGTAGGGGCACTGTACAAAAGTTTCACCCAGGAGATGAACACGTCTCCAAAGCTCTCCATGGCTGCCCACAAGTATTGCCACTCGACACTGTCGAAAGCCTTGTGGGCATCCAGTGACAGCAGAGCTTTATCCCCTCCATTGTCCGGTGTCTGGAGATTAATAAAGAGTCTGCGCAAATTTTCTATCAGCCCCAGAACTAACCAACTGATCTAGAGCCTCCTGTGCTGCAATCCAGGCCTCCCTATGGGAGTCTGTTTGGGTCATCAATAGAAACCGCCTCCAAGCGGCGCACCAGTTGGACAGCTTGGTCTTTTTGTGCATCAGTTGCTTGTTTAATCGCCACAACCTCTGCGTTAAAGACCCCTCTGCAGGTAGGCCTTGAATTCATCCCATGTTACCAGAGGATCAGGGCTATCTGTATGCCCATTGAAGAATTTTTGCTCTCGTAAGAGCTCTAAAATAACACTTTCTGTCATAGTGAGGATGGTAACAAGGACACATAGAGGGATGAATCTCTCCAACATGGAGACAGACCTCAACAAAGCCCTGACAGGAGTTCTAACCATTCCCTACTCCAGCTTTTCTCAACCTTTTCACAACTGAGGAACCCTTGAAATAATTCTTTGGTCTCGGGGAACCCCTGCTAAAAATTAAAAATCTACAGCTCATGATACATTAGTGTGATGGTCAATGGGAAGAATGCTCCTTACATTTGTGGTCATTGTGAAGAATTACCCCCTTACAAATGGCTAAAAAGATCAATTATATAATTGGGTATTTATCTGAGAGGTAGAAATTGACCATTGCTCGAGGAACCCCTAGCAACCTCTGGAGGAACCCTAGGGTTCCACGGAACCGTGGTTGAGAAACCCTGCCCTACTCTATTGAAAACTGAAAAAAATGTTTTGCCTTTACATACCCTTTTATTGGCTCATGCAAATGTTTGTGATAAGGCCCCTTTCACATGGGTGGACTGTTCAGGTCTGCCTGTCAGTTTTTCAGGCAGATCCGGTCAAACCATCTATTGCACTCTATGGAGCGGTGGGTGTCAATGGACATGTGTCTGTCGACACCTGCCAACATTCCATCTTATCCTATCCACTAAAAACAGATGGATAGGGATCCGTTCCCCATCTGCCTAGCGGATCAGATCGGCTGGCTGTCGCGATTTGTCTGTGTCTGCTCTGCATAAGCAGAGCGGACACGGACAATCCATCCTCCTCAGCGTGCTCCCATGTAAAAGGGGCCCAAGGGTGATGTCATTGTGACATTCCCAAGGCAGTACTTTTGCTGCCTAAGCTTACCATCAAACATAATTATCTGCTACATCTTTAAATCTTTACTTTAAGATTTAGGTACCGCAAGAACAACACTTTTCACTGCTGATCTTGCCAGAAATGCAGTGTCCTTGTCACTTGCTGTGACCCGAACTGGAAGCATATAACAAAATTCATTCTGTACGCTACTAATTCTCCCCCCCCCCCCCCCCTCCAAATTTCGTAGCGATAAAGGGATTGTTGAGGTATGTTGAAGTCCAGCCTGTGGATGACAACCATGGTGGCTTCCTCTAGATACAGTGGATGAGTGTGCACAGCCACTCTAGAACAGGAAGTGTGCTTTCCGCAGGATTATCAGTTGAAAATATAAGGTGCGATATATTACATTTTTGTTTTTTAGGTAAGATATGCATTACCAAATTTCTGCATGGAGAAAGCAATAACATCTAGGTCAGTGATGGCGAACCTCGGCACCCCAGGTGTTTTGGAACTACATTTCCCATGTTGCTCAACTACACTGCAGAGTGCATGAGCATCATGGGAAATGTAGTTCCAAACCATCTGGGGTGCCAAGGTTTGCCATCACTGATCTAGGTGATTAAAGCCTAGGGCAGGAATTTAGTTATAAATATAATAAAGCAAACTTTTAAACAAAACATTTTCTCTATAGGTATGATTTAACTGAAGATGGATCAAGAACTACAGTTTCCAACTAACCTGCCTACCTGTCTCAAGGCCCCTTTTACCTGCAGCATCAGACAATATGTGCACCGCACTCACAGGATTTTCCGATATATATATTTTTTTATAGTTCCATTTATTTCATGAGTCTTCTGCACACTTCTTTTTGTCCCCTTTAGATTGTTGCGCAGACCTTGTCATATACTGTCATGAAGCTTACTTAGCTGTGCAGCTTTGTTCTCAATCTTATAATGTGCAATAGGGTGTTTTAACTGCATTAAAAATCAAGGTATTCTTTTATAAAGCCGGGAATATGATGTGTGCTTACAGCAGGTGGAGTTTTGTATTTACCACCATGTAAATATGTACTATTATATTTTGTATTTTTTTTTTGTGCAGTATTGATTTGGATTACAGTTATAATGACATTCAGTTCTAGAGGGCCAGACAATGCCAAGTTCTTGAGCAGATGGATTAGTGTAAACTCTACATTGCTGATCCTTTTAGCTGTGTGGATTACAGAGGCAGTTCGTTGTTTGCTGTTTCAATGTTACTGTAATGGAAGCTGCCCTTACTAAGGATCTCATTTTAATCAGATGTTCATACAGAGGCCATAAGCAGCTTCTAAATTAATGGCTGATTTTAATATGACTATGCTCAGAACCTGCAGGAGATAATGATTATCCTGGGTAGTTGGTATGCTGAGATTATTGTGAATATTTTTACTTTAAATTGGTCAGCTATATTGTACTATAGTACATATGTTGAATTTAATTTTAAAAGAACAGTTTTAATTCTATTACTGAAAGAATCAGGCAAAAGTGTTGCATTGTGAAGGCAGTCTGGTTTGAAAGGACCATGTTGCCCAATAACCAGATGGTCTTCCTGCTGTGTGTAGTTGGTTCTTTATATTGTGGCTCACCCAAGAGTGCCATGCTACCTGAATAAAGGGCATCTTCTTATTGGATTATTAGAGGTCAAATAGTAGTGGCACAAAATTGTGGCTTAGATGGCAGGGGAGGGAGCGAGGATAGGCTCTCAAGTCATGGAACAAGAAGTATGTCTTTTTTAGAGCCCCTGGAAATTCCAGACGCTCAGGCTGTTTAAAGTAGGTCTAAACCCAATAAGGTTTAAGTCTTTTCACTGCCAGAGCGTTTTTTGCTTTTTCTCCTCTTCTTTCCTTTTGTATGTTAAGTTAAAAGGATTTGTTCAAATCCCCAAACTATATATTTTCTGAAATCATGGACCCTGGAGAATAAAATGGTTGTAGTTGCCGTTTTTTATGTCACACGTTATTAGTGCAACTGTTTATCAAATGCATATTTTCAGTAAACAAAAATCAATAACATTACCTACAATATATTACCCAGTTTGTGGCTGAAATGGAAGGTTTCTTCAAGTAAATACTGTAGATACACAAAATGTCAAGTCTTTAAACTGTACGCACCTGTAAAATGGCAACAAACCTTGGTATATACAATTGTTCATAGGCAATGGTTGAAAAGTCTTTACTAGTCATTAGTTTAGAAATAACGATAAAAGCCTTGTCACCCTATCACATGCACTCTTGCTGGAGACTATATACAGCTGTGCCAGCCAACATATTTTGTGCAGGCATGCTTCACTTGTGTCACTATCAGAAAGCCAGTCCAGAGCAATTACGTGCAGCAGTTGTGTAGGAAGTTGCTGAAAAAAGCTGGAGAAGATCATCGACCGTATTTTATGGGTGAAAGGATTGCATTGGTTTATTAAACACTGCTTTATCAAATTAAATTGCTATGCAGTTAGGGTTTAGATCTACTTTATATCGAAAACCGAGTTGACATTGCGATAAGCTGACAGTGCTGAATTCGTAAGTTAGTTTTTAAGAAAATAAACTTACCTAGCTGTGCAATGAGCAGCACCATATTTGAAGTTTGTCAACAGCAAGATTTACAGTGGTGGCAATTGTTCAGAACAATGCAATCTACTGGGCTGCAATGAGTGTGTGCACATTACACTTTTAGCTTCAGATATATCACAAAATAGACCGATAAAGTTAGTAGGCTTTCTGTACTGTATATGGAAGACACCCTTGTCTCCTGCAAAAAGCGGTAATAAACACAGCTTCTTAAGCTAGGAGGAGAACTAATTCACAGATTAACGTGGAGTAGTGGCCACACTTAACTTCTTCTTTCTTGACAGAGGCAAAACCTTCTTTATTTGTAACTCACACGCTCCCCCTCCCAGGCACTGCCGCTCACAGTGGGAGGGTTTCAGCAACATTGGCAGTGCTGTCAGTCCAGGAAGCAATGGGCAATACCAGGCATGTGAATCAGCAGTGACAGTGCTGATAGCCAAGCCCCGGCAAAGTCTTCTCATCCCACTGTAGTGTAAGTAGGCACAGCCTACATGAGAGTGGCAACTCTGTTCTGAGTTTAGAAGCAGTGCGGCATCTTTGTCACCATCACAGGAAGGTGCATTAGGTGGATTTTATTGGCAGGCTCAACAGGTATTTGTGGGACTTGGAGGGGGACTCAGAGAAAACTTACAATCAGAATTAATTGCACCCCCTCTGCTAAAGAGTAGCAAGCTTCTGTGCTTTTTAGGAAAGCACATGATTTTGCACGTGTTCCCAGCACAGATGTGAATCAAGCCTTCGTAAAACACACACACATACATTTAACCTTGTTTATCTGCAACGATAAAGAGCCGTGGAGGCGGGGGGTTGTTTACATGATTAAAAAATTGTTTTACCCCCGAAGATTACCTAAAACCCCCAAAACATTATATAATTTCTGAAAGCAGACACCCTAGAGCAGGGGTGTCAAACAGGATCTCACCACAGGCCACACCAGCATTATGGCTGCCCTCAACAGGCCAGTTGTATATGTAAGACTAGATGTCCAGAGTACCCCACCCCCTTTAAATCACAGTGTACCCCCTGTGCCAGGTAGGAGCTGGGAAGCAGAAGGTGCAGGATCTGGCAGAGGAGTTCTGTTCCCCTCTCTACTCCCAACTGCTGGAACAATGTGGGGTGGAGATGAGGGGGGTGCTACAGCTGCAGGAGACGTGTAAGGGCCACATGAAATGGCCTGGCAGGCTAGATCTGGCCCGCGGGCCTTGTGTTTGACACATGTGCCCTAGAGAATAAAATAGTGGTAGTTCCACTTTTTCTGTCTCATGATATTAGCACAACGGTTTAGGAAATACAAAATCTCAGAAAAAAAGACACTGAAGTTAATTTTAGGGCACACAAATTTAATAAATTACCCAGTTGTTTGATAAAATATGAAAGATGAGGTTAAGCTGAGTAAATGGATACCTGAAAACCGTTTGCCCATGAACCAGTGTTAAATCTCAATACCCTATATTTTTCATAGATCACACTTAAAAAGCCCTTACAGGTCACAGTTAATCATGAATAATGGGCCTAGCATTATTGCTCTTACTTTAATGCATAGGCACCCCTGCCGTGTATTTATGTTCATATGTGCATGTATGGGGGGGGCTCTTGCCATACTTGTTCTGAATTCACCGATGGGTGCATGGAGCCTGGACACGTGGGGGTTGGGGAGACTGGGAGTAACAGACACATGGAAGCAGCCGCTGGATCGCTTCCATAGCGGCTGCACAGCCACCGGATCACTTCCATCCGACAGTTGGTTTGTCAGATTTACCCATAATCTCTGCAACTACAATGCGTTGAACACACCAAAGCCACTGATGTAGTTGCTACGTCTGTGTCAGTAAAAGGGTTAAAGTCTAAGCCATCTCTGTTTTGAGGCCTATCCTAAACATTGACACGCATGAGTTTTGATTAGGGAGATTCTTTGTGCAAGGTAAATAGTCATACAGTAATACATTATTACAGCTCTGTAAACATCCACTTTGTGTTCTTAAATTGCATAATATGTATACCTAATCCCATATAACTATGGTACAATGGGAATCTTTTATAATGTAACCGCATAACAGCTTATGTCTGTATTTTATATGTTTACATGGCATGCTATGTATTTAATATGTAGTCTTTTTTTTCTGTTTTTTGGTGGGCACCTCCACATGTATGTTGCCATAAAAAAAACACTTTTGAAAAAAAAAAAAAAGGGAAAACGTACATCCATTATGGAAGGTTCATTACATAGCACCTTGTGCATTCATAGTTCTATTTTTGTTATGCTTTTCAAGACCAGATACCTCTTTTTGAAAACCTATGGAGACAGAGGGAGCTTAGCACTGAGGGCCCATTCACACCTGAGCGTTTTGTAGCTTGAATATGCTTGAAGCCTGAATCTACAAAATGCTGGAGGGGAAAAAAAAATCTGATTCTCTATGGAGATGCTTCACCTCTCCACTCAAAAACACTCAAGCTCAAACTAGTCCCGAAGGTATTTTTCGCGCAAATCTGGCATATTCTGGCGTTTCTGGAACATTTGTATTGCCATAGATATCAATGGAAAAGCATCAGACGCGCGTATTAGCGCGACATGGGCATTTGCAAAGTCGCGCAACAGAAAGCTTGAAAAACGTCCAATATCGCTACGCTCAGGTGTGAATGCAGCCTAAGGATGGGCTCGGGCTTGTTCAAAACCAAATGTGCCCGGGCCTGCAAGGAAATGAGCGATGGGGGAATGTCATAGTGCCTGTGATTAGCGCAGTGCAGGTATCACTTCCTGGCGGGCTCGTGCAAGTTCGGTTCCAAACAAGCCCAAGCCCATCCTTACTTATCACAGCTGAACAATATACAGGTTCCCTCATCACTATATGGCATGGAAATACAAATCTCCCGCTGTGCTTATTGTATTTTAGCCCTGCTAGCTATAAAAATACCCAAACAGCAGTTGCATCCAATTGGATGTAGCTGCTTTTTGGCCAACAATTTTCCACTTGGCTCCTTTGATTATTTTTTTAATCGGGGTTGTCAAGCAGGGGGAGAATTTCAGCTGGTATCTGAGGAACTCTTACAGTGTGTGGCCAGCTTAAGTAGAACGTTTTCATTCCAATGGTTTTGTATTCCTTTGAATTTTAATCATGCTAATTTAATGATTATTAAATGAAGCAGATTAAGCCATAGTGCCATGTTCATGCCATTATTTAGTTCCCTTTTTTGTGAAAAAATCAGTAAAAAGCAGTGGATAAAAGAGTTCTAATACCAGATAGCAGATTAAGTAAAGCTGTGGCTATTATTAAATTAATCATATAAAATTAACTACAGAAGGTCTTAGTCTGCCATTAACAGTCCACAATTTTCTTTAGTTTTTTTTTTTGATTTTTGATTTTTCTAAAGAAGCAAAAACACCTTTCTTAATTTATGCTAAGTTCCTCCACCATTCCTTGCTTAAGATGCCAATTAGTTTGGAGAATTTTTTTGGACATATTGGGTATTGTACCTTTTACACACAGGCAAAAAACCTGCCGTCCAGAATGAATGGACATCTTTGGTTGGAAGTCTAATTTTAAAATAGAAGCATAAATCTGTTGAATAAAAAGAATTTCTAGACATTTAGATTTTTTGAGTATTTATCAGATCCATATTTTCCCTATCCATGCTAATTACCCAAAATTATTGACATGTTTTAGAGTATTTACATTACAATATACATGTATATTGATGGGATGATGAACCAAGGATAAACTGTGCCTTTTTTTACCAGTTGTTGAATTACAAGTCTCAAACTTCTGTAGCTGTTTGGCAGTACAAGTTGAGACTTTGTTTAGGCATATGGATGGATACAAATTAAATGTAAACAATATTTTCAATATAGACATTGTGATTCTATATATGGGTTATATATATATATACATATATACATACACACATCTGTAAAAATGGAGGTAGACTTTTTTTTATCTTCATACCAATGATAATTTAAAGAAATAGACTCTCTGCAGTAATGATTGGTCAATGTGATATAATATACCTAGGCTGGGAGCTAGGGAACATACTGTATGTGTTATTTATTTCTAGCAGAGAGGTACTTTATTTAAAAATAATGTAATGTGGTAATGCTTTGAATAACATGCTTTAAAAAAATCCTAGTGCTCCCCCCAGGATATATCCCGGTGCTACTTAAATTTTAAATAAAACAATCTTATGAATACTAATAAGTATAGGACAATCAAAAATGCTTTCAGTATTTAATATGCACCACACAAACACATGTGCCACAAATAAAACATATAATTGGTTGTATATTTGAAATTAATAACAAAATGGCAGATAAAGTGGTGGTCCATCAAGTGGTAACCAAAAACAACCCTTCACATCCAATATGTGCAATCCCTCACAGGGTTCTGATATGCTTGGAAGATGGTGAAATCCATAAACACCTGCATGCTCCTATCTACTTCAAACTGACTCACTGGAAAGATGTGATCTCATAAAATAAAATGGTAATTGTTACTTTTATAAGCAATGTCAGATTCTAGTTGGTCTTTTCTTATGTCCACAGACTCTCAGCCCAAAAGTAAAATCTTGAAAATATCTGAAGCAGAGGGATCCAGTACTAGTGTAGACATTATTAAAAACTCCAGAATAATAAAAAAAGTGCAGATACCAGCAAGAATTCAACAACTTTAAGCTCTGTTCACGAAGTCATCAGGATGGATTTTGTGCAGCTAGGTGGGTTTTGGTAGAATTGTCCAATGTACCCCAGGGCCAGGGAGATTTTAGAAGTGTGTGGGAATGAGGGTTAAATTTGCCCCAAGTTTAGCAATTTTTTTATCGCAAAATGGAAGAAGAATGGTATTTTGAATTATTTATGACCAAATTTGATTCTGTGTAAGTGATTTATTGAGGGAGAATTTTTAATATGGAAGGGGAGACATAGATTCATTAGAGAAATTTTTATAACACATTAATATTAGGTATGGAATAAATTATTTAGCCACATAGAAATACATTTTTTGGATTTTATTATCTTTAAAGCAGATTTCCACCCAAAAGTGGAACTTCCGCTCATTGGATTCCTCCCCCCTCAGGTGTCACATTTGGCACCTTTCAGGGGGGAGAGTATACCTGTCTTTGACAGGTGCCCTGTTCCCACATCCGGGAGCCCGGGCTGCGGCCGATTTACGTTAGCAGCCTGGCTCCCTCCTCCACCGCCGGGCCAGTGAGAAAGTGCAGCGGCGGTTCGCGCATGTGCATTAAGGGCCCGGCCATGAAGCCGAAAGGTTCCCTCACCCCCAATGACGGCGGCAGCACACAACCAGTCAATCCGATGATCGGCGGCGCTGCCGACATCGCTGGACTCCAGGACAGATGAGTGTCCTAATGTTTAAAGTCAGCAGCTACTGTATGTGTGTAACTGCTAACTTTTAATATTTAAAGGGGAGGCGGACCTCTGCTTTTATGTATGGGAGGAATATTTCTACAGGAAACTTTTTCAAAACGGCAAATCGAAATGGTTGTATCCCCACAAATAGCTGCCACCCCCTAAGTGGATATCTAACTTGCCTAAAGGGTGACTAGTAATATTAGATATAACTATACCCGAGATAGTAGTAATTATAGGGTAAAAGATCGAAGATTATTTTGCATAGGTTTGAGGAGAAAGCATATAGATGGAAGGAATTGGAGGACACGTATAAAAGGTAGGAAATATGAAGATGTAGAATATATTGGAAGAGAGAAGGGTGGAAAAGGTTACTTTGATTACTGATTTTAATGTACAGTACAGGGATTTTAAAGTAAATATTGGCCTATTCTGAAAAAAGATAATGTACCAGGATGACCATTGTTGCCCAATAAGCCCAGAGTAGTATACCATAAAGCACCCACATTTGGGGACTGTTTAGTCAAAAATGTATAGGATCCCCCCAAGATAAATCTGAGATCACTATCTTTATAGTATTGATTTTTTTTTTTATTTTATGTCAGAGTTGTATCCCCTGTAAGATTGCATTTAAGGATAGGGGGAGAAAGGTGAATGATTTTATTTCTAATGCTAATAGAAGGAGTTTTGTATTTAAGGACTTTATGAATAGTATCCTACACTTAACGGACCACCCTTGTAGTTTATTTAAGTTTAATGTGATGATTGGTGGGAAAATGGAGGGTTCCAATTTAAAAAGGGAGATCTTGAAAAATGAGACCCAGTAAATCTGCAACCATGTGGTCTTAGTGCAGACGTTTTGTTGTTTTTTTGCACAGGTGTTTACACAGTATTTATTGAACAGTGAAGGAAAATATTGGAAACATTTTTGATTGTTCCATATATTTATTATTTATAAGATTGCTTAATTTAAGAATTTAAGTAGCACCCTGCTGATTCACATGAAAGATAATGACATTTGTTTTTTAAGGTAACAGCAATTGGGCAGCCGCATGCATCAACAGGGTTAAAGGGAAAGTGTTGTATTGTAAGCTAACAGCAACAAATCACAATTCTGCTGTTCCTTTTCCAGGACAGTTTAAAATGAGCAGTTGACCAATTGCTATTGGTAATAAAAATACAGGACCTTAACAAACGATCTGCTGGGAAATCTCTGCTCAATGCTGCAGACAAAATTGCTTTTGCCACTAAATTACCTCCAATTTTTGAATGCTATGCTGCTTAGATAAAATGTACATTAAAAAAAAATACATTGCACTCAAGCCAAACCTACAACAATGTATGAATGGAAACCCCCTTTCTTTATAAACAAATCATTCCTACATGAAAAAAAATCGAGCCTAATTTTGACAAAATTGGTAATTCCCCCAAAAATATATTTTAATAAATTCAGGCCTCTCATTCCTACACATTGCCCATACCAACATATGACACACCCCTATCATTCCATATTATACTGAGAGACTGAAAGGGAGAATCGGTTTGGACACTGAGAGCAGGTGTCCCTCCATTTTGGCATGTAAAGCCTGCTTTCTATGGATAATTTTTATCTTCTCCTAATAAAGACCCTTGATCAATGTTTTTCTATAGGAAGTAATAAGCCCTGCTCTCTGCTCTTCTAGTTTCTCTGTTGTACATGGGAGTTTACTACCGCTAAAACTTGCATTGCTGTTTGTATTATTTTGCGCTAGGATGCTAAACGCATAATTCCTCTGTAGCAGGATAATGCAAATTATGAGAATGGCTGGCTTGGTGCGTCATGATTTGTCATTCTATATTTATATTGTGCCTTAACTACATGTAAATGTATCTTCAGTATGGAAAAATGTTTACTGTATGGAAACAGTTATATTTTTTGTTTCTGGATAAAAAAAAAATGTATATAAATGCGTATAGGCGATGAGCAGAATAGCCATATAAAGAGTATGAAATCCAGATATGAATCAGTGTATCACTTTGGATTTGGATTAAAGAATTACAGTTTGTATGAGTCAATTTGTGTGATGTTTACAGAAAAGATATCCCTGAAAGTGATGAGCCTCTGAAATCACTATAACAAGTAATTGAGTTTACCATCCCCAGATAATAGCAGAGAAGCTGATGTGACGACCATAGTCTGAAACCCTGAAAAATACTGTGTTCCACTAGATCGTGTTTACCACTCGCCAACCACTCTATAGCAGTTTAACCGCTACAGGGCGGCTGCTGTACGCAGGATCACGTGTATATATATACACGTGATCCTGCACTTCCGGGTGGGAGGCGCGAATGCGCACTGCGACCGGCTCGCTCCTGCTGTGATTATACACAGCAGGAGCCAATCAGCGGGTACCACAGACTCGATGTCCACCTGCACCCGCCGATCATCAGCCACAGAGACAGAACTGCAATCTGCCTATGTAAACTAGGCAGATTGCTTTTCTGACAGGAAGGTATGGATGCTGTGTCTCAGCAAAGCAGGGGCTAGGATCCATGTGTTCCCCTAGTAAAAGCATTTCCTACAGTTTAGAAAAACACTGGTCTGGCGCACATTTAAGCCTTTGATCGACCCTGATGTTGGCCCCTTCCCAGCTAGTGTCATTAGTACAGTGAGAGTGCATATTTTTGGCACTGATCACTGTATTTGTGTCACTGGTTCCCAAAAAGTGTCAGTGTCAGAATGTCCGCTCCTACATCGCAGTCCCACGATAAGTCGCTGATTGTCACCATTACTTGTAAAAAAATAAATAAAAATATACCATAGTTTGTAGACGCTATAACTTTTGCGCAAACCAATCAATATACGCTTATTGGGATTTTATTTATCAAAAATATGTAGCAGAATACATATTGACCTAAACTGATTAAGAAATTCGATTTTTTTTTTCTTTAAATTTTTTTATTGGATATGTTTAAAAGCAGAAAGTAAAAAAAAATGTTTATTTTATCAAAATTGTCGGTCTTTTTTTGTTTATAGTGCAAAGAAAGCGGAGATGATAAAATACCACTAAAAGAAAGCTCTATTTGTGGGGAAAAAAGGGCATGAATTTTATTTGGGTACAGTGTTGCATGACCACGCAATTGTCAGTCAAAATAACGCAGTGCTGTATCGAAAAAAATTGCCTGGTCAGGAAGGGGGGGGGGTAAATCTTCTGGAGGTCAAGTGGTTAAAGCAGAACCTAAGCTCTCCCAGGCACAGCTGATAAAATACAAGTTTATTCACCATGGCAATTCCTTAAAGTGGAAGTTCAGCCTAAATCTCTACATCTACTAGCAGCCACATTCTAAGACTAACTTATCTAACCCTATAAAGCAAAAGTCGCTATACTTAACTTTTCTAAAGCCGCTCGTCTCCAGTGGCGGATGCTGTGTGCAAGAGAAAGCCCTCAACGGTGGGAAATGCTGTGGAAGTGAGCTCACCCATAGACTTACTATGGGGCTTCCGTTGTCAGCTGCCAATTCTGCACACTCCCACACAGAAACCACTGCTGACAGTTCAGGGTAGGACCGGACCACAGTGGCTTCAGAAAAGGTATGTATATGGATTTCTTCTTTACAGGGCTAGATAGGCTAGCCTTGTGTTAGAATGTGGCTACAAGTAGATTTATAGTTAGTTAATTTTAAGCTGAACTTCTACTTTAAGGTTGTACGATCCCCAGCTCGTCAAATCCGGGGCCATCTTTAATAATATCTGTTGCCCTGCCTCCAAGTCCTATGAACTGAAGATGACAGCTAGGGACTTGTGAGAGCTGGTGCTTCTGATTGGGGTTGGAGGCTGATATCACTGGCCATTTTTTTTTAAATGTTTGCTTCGTGAAAAACATTGGGTGATGATAGACCTCTTCAAACTGAACACAAATATAACGGTATTAAGTACGACTTTTGAGAAATATGAAAATAAAAAGAAAATGAAGAATGAGATTTTGATGGTGCTCACAATCAATTTTCAAGCTGCAGATATTAAAATGATCAAAATTGTATTAAAAACATGTTGCAGTAAATTCAATTTCTCTACATGTTTCCCAAAAAACGATTGCTTCATCGGGAGACTTTTTTGTTGAAAACTGCATTGTTTAATTTGAAAATTGATCTTTGTATCTAAATTTTTTTTTTTTCTCAATCTATAGTGACGTTTTATGCAGTTTTGTCGAAACATGTTGAGAAATTGAATATATGACAATAATGTTTAACAAAAATATAACACGCTGCATGAGTTCAATGGGACTAAAAGTGTTTTGCTGCAGGTTTTCTTTTGTACTCAGTGTTAGGTGCATCTTGCTGCTGTGTCCAATAATAGCCAGCCAGCACTGATGGATTTCAGTTGCCCTGGTACAGTTTTTCCATTATGGCAATATCCCGGTAAAAAAAGGCACTATTTTTTCACTGACTACACCTTGATTTCTGTTGATGCAGAAAATTAACTTTCAGTGGCATGTTGCACTTCTTGGTCTTCTTGGTAAGACGTTTATCAACCAGCTGAATGTAGTTTGGTGCTCTGTATTTGTCAAGAAAATTCTCAACAACACTGCATGTAATTGATGAAGTATCTGATTTGTGGACCAACATCTATTTATATTCTTCCTCATATTTGTGATAAAAAAA
>BLSH010116711.1:245334-258899 GCA_018402905.1 Glandirana rugosa
ATCTTTAAACGTATAATCCTCCGTCCAGATTTCGCATTCGGTGACCCAACTAGAACGTCTCTTATACCTTTTTGGCACCACGGTCGAAATCACTCCCTTGTGCCTCAGCCTCTAACACTCTTCTGTCGGTCTGGGAGAGAGGTTGAACCATTCTTCCGCGTCCATCCGCTGACACCAGTCGTACCGTAGACATGGATAGTAACCGTACAGCGTTCCTGGGGACTTAAATATGGGTTCACCTTGCTTCCGGTGCCTCTACGAGGAGGTTGTGTCCTTAAGAGACTCGTCTCAGTTTATGGCAAATTATGGTTTCCAACCAGCCATGTTACCTGACTCATTTGTTCCTCAGAGAATTCCTGTGTTGGAGGAGCATCTCCGTGGCCTTCGTTCCACTTGGGTATAAATTCAGGGGTCCTTGCGACATGCCAATGATAGGTACAGATGCCATGCTGACCACAGTCGCCTACCTGCGCCTTCTTACCAAGTTGGAGAGAGGGTCTGGCTGTCTTCTCACAATCTCCGACTCCGTGTTCCCTCACTAAAGCTGGCACCACGGTTTTTCCATATTCTCTGCAAGATCAACCCAGTGGCTTACGCTTTAGACCTGCCTCCTAATATGCAAATTTCTAATGTATTCCATGTCTCCTTGTTAAAACCTTTGGTATGCAACCACTTCACCACCTCGGTACCACATCCTCATCCTGTTTAGGTTGAGAACCAAGAGGAGTATGAGATACAATCTATCATTGACTCCCGTAGGTTCCGTGGGTGCATATAGTACCTGGTTCATTGGAAAGGGTACGGTCTGGAGGAGCGTTCTTGGGTCTCATCCTCGGACATACATCCTCCTGTCATCCTCCGTGTTTTCCATAGATGTTTTCCCCTCAAACAGGGTTGTTGAGGAGGGGATACTGTCAGGGGTGGGCTCAGCTCTCCCTTCTCAGAGCAAGCTGCTCAGCTGAGGGTTAATTGCCTGTCTCAGCTTCCACTCTGTCTCGCCTGATGATCATATCCTGCCTAGTTAAGCCAGCTCTGCTGCTATATAAATTGTCTGGATCAGTTCGCAGATGCCTTCGCCTTGGTCAACATCTCTGGAGAAATCTCTGCTGTTTTCCTGTGAAACACAAAGGTGCACCGCTCAGAACCCAGAACACAAAAGATTCAGTTCATTATAAAAGTATGCACACTGTGAAAGACTTTGCCTGTTTTGACATATACCCAGTGACGTGAACAGGCTCAAATGATACACAAGGATGAAACAAATCCTCCTACATATGTTTTACATGTATATCTGCTGTCTTCAGCTTTATATATCCTTTATAAGGTGCACATCGTGTTACAGGTTTTCTCTTCCTGTTCAGCACTGGGAGTGGATTATTGGCATACAGCCAAGACAGCTAATTGGAGGAAAGGCACACACCCCCAATTCACATTGGCAAAGGAAGGAAGTAATGTGCAGAGCTCTGCTGTGAGAAGGCAAGCTGAGCCAAGCTGCAAATTTCACGCTGCTTTTATCTCTTGTGTCAGAGAGCTTGTTAGAAGTTATCATGCTGATAACAGAGCTATGGAGCAGGAGAAAGCCATGGGACTCTGTGCTTTGGATAGAGATAAGAAAACACTACGGATATATGTGCCACTTCCACTTTAATGTTTACATCCACTTTAATGTGTATTTGCTAAAAATGTATGGGTTCCAAAATAAAGTACACTATATGTTTGTAATTCTTTGATCGGCTCATGTGAAGAATTATGCACCTTTAAAAATTCTTCTTTATTGATTTCTCTAAAGTAGGGTGACCAAACGTCCCCGGTTTCCGGAGACAGTCCCCGGATTGAAGACACTGTCCCCGGAGCCCATCTGTCCCCAGATTGTTGAGTCGGCGGGGGGAGCCAAGACCCGGCAAATCCCTCTGCACCTCTGTCTGTTGATTTGGTATGCAGTGTGGGGAGCTGTGAGGCAGCAATCGGCAGCTCTATGGTGCCCGCGTGCCGCAGGATCTCCCTGGGCCTAGTGATTCTCTTCCCGAGCATATACAGTGGAGAGGGGAGGGGCCTCTGACCTGGGCATGTATCAGCAAGCCAATACATGTTCGGGTCCCCTCTCCTCTGTATATACTTGGGAAGAATATATACAGTGGCTGGATGATGATCCATGCAGCAGAGTCCTGGACAGAGCGGTGTCAGACAGGAGGCAGCGGGGAGAAGAAGGGGGGAGCCGGGCATCGGAGGTGAGTAGAGGGCATAGGGCGCATTCTTTAAAGTGGCAGGATGTGGCCAGGGCATGGCATGGGCAGAAGGGGTACTTAACCCAGAAGAGGGCTTAATCTTTATAGAGAAGGGCGTGCTGGGAACTTCAGCATTCTCCTCCTCTCTGAACAGGCAGACTGTCACCCTTCCTTCGGCCTCACGGCACAATGTACTAATTCCCCAACTCCTCCGTTCCAGCAGCCCAAACTCCTCCTCATCTCTCCTACTTGCTGCAATTATTAATAAATCCCCTCCTTCACTAAGCTCCACTCTGCAGTCAGCTTGTTCTCCTTCTCTGTGTGAATTACTCTTACTTTGTCCGGCTCATCTCACCTTCACCCTCCATGTGTACCTCTCTCTGTGTTCCCTGCAAAACCATATACTAGCACTAAGTCACCATCGATCCTCCTGTTTATTTTATCTCTTCATCTTCTGTCTTCTCCATAAATCTGCAGTACACACATTTTGCTGCCTCCTATCTCAGCTCTGGGCATTCCGCAACCCATCTGTATGACACTCTTTCCATCCCAGTTTACTTTTATCTCTAGTAACTGTCCTGTTACCATAATGCAGTTTAGCACATTCTCTCCCGTGTCTCTGCCCCCTCCTGTCCCACTGCTCCCCTCCTGTCCTGCTGCACCCCTCCTGTAACACTGCCCCCTCCTGTCCCGCTGCTCCCCTCCTGTAACCATGCCCCCCTCCTGTCCCACTGCTCCCCTCCTGAGATGCTGTCATGGTCCTGGTGGTGAAGTCTGTCTTGTGCAGGGAACAACCGCTCTTGCGCACCCGATTCAAGGACCCCTGGTAGAGCAGACAGAAGTCCATGAGTGCGGGATGGCACGAGGGCTGGATGGTTACTGGTGATGATGTGGTGATCCAGGTGGTCGTGCTGATCAGAGGGATGGTCGTGCAGGCCGGGTCGGCAACGGGCTGGCAGTGCGGTATAGATGGGTCAAGCAGAAGAGTGGTCAAGTCCAAGCAAGGTTTGTTATCAGGCGGGCGGCAGAAGTACAAAGGGAGCAGACAATCGGAGGGTCGTGGATAGCCGGGGTCGGTGCAGGCAGCGTATCAGTAGGTCAGGTCAGGCTGGATCAAACAGGAAGCAATAGTAGTACAGGAACAGAAGTTGAGCTGGGGCTCACAGGTCTCAAACCCTGTAGAACGGACAACACTTGCTGTTGGGAGCAGAGGATTCAAATAGCGCCATTTGGCGCCATTTCCGGTGTGTGCACGGGAGCGCACAGGCGCGTGCACAACCACGGAAATGGGCAGGAAGCATTTGGACTGGGTGCTTTTCCTAACATTGCCCCCCCAAGGGGCAGCCTCCGGATGCCTTGCCGGGTGCCGCCGACCCGGCGGTTTCTTTTGAAGGCCTTGATTAATCCAGGAGCGTGGATGTTCCCCTCTGGTTCCCAAGAATTTTCCTCAGGACCAAACCCTTTCCACTTTATCAGGTACTGGGTAGAACCAGCTCTCCTCCGACACTCCAAAATGGCTTCCACCTCAAACTCCATTTACCAAGATTGGATCCGGCGGACCTGTCCTCCGTCCTGAGAAGGAGTCAGGGACAACAGGTTTCAGTAGTGACACATGGAAGACTGGATGGATCCGTAGGGAAGGAGGAAGATCCAGTTGAAATGCCACCCTGTTGATCTTCTTAATTGAGAATGGCCCCATGAAACTCGGGCCCAGCTTTTTTGAAGGGCAAGCAAGTTTAAGATTCCTGGTGGATAACCAGACACAATCACCTGGCTGGAGCTCTAACTCCCCCCGCCTTCTCTTGTCATAGGCCTCCTTGTTCAATTCCTGGGTCCTGGATAGGGTCTCCTGCAGGATCTTACTGTTAGACTGAAGGAAGCTCGTGATATCCTGTGCTGCAGGGACAGTGCGATGTTCAGCTCAGGCAGGAATGTAGGATGAAACCCATAATTGGCCCAGAATGGGGACGGCTGGGTGGCCGAGTGGATGGTGTTGTTGTAAGCAAACTCGGCCAACGGTAGCAGTGCGACCCAATTGTTTTGAGAGAGCGATGAAAAACAGCGCAGGTACTGTTCTAAAGTCTGGTTCGTTCTCTCTGTCTGGCCATTAGTCTGCGGGTGGTAGGCAGATGAGAATGCAAGCTCTATCTCCAATGCTGCACACAGAGCCCTCCAGAATCTGGACGTAAATTGGACCGCGTGGTCACATCCAATGTTACTAGGTATTCCGTGGAGCCGGACTATTTCTTTAATAAAGGTATTAGCCGTTTCAGCCGCTGTAGGGGTCCCCTTCATGGGTAGGAAATGTGCCATCTTCGTCATGCAGTCCACAACTACGAAGATGGTAGAGTATCCTTCTGACGGGGGCAATTCCACAATAAATACTGAATCCAGCCAGGGCTTATCGTATCTGAAATAAGACGTCCTCATTGGTCAGGAGAAAGTTCCATGCAGGGAGTATGGTGTCAGGCGGGGCGACATTTCCTGGCTCAGAGAACATCCCAGAGAGAGCATCAGGCTTGCCGTTTTTTGATCCCAGCCGGTAGGTCAGGTGAAAATGGAACCTGGAGAAAAAGGGTGCCCAGCGGGCCTGCCGGGGTCTCAGTCTCTTGGCCATTCGGAGATACACCAGGTTCTTATGGTCAGTGTAGATGAGAATAGGGTGTGAAGCTCCCTCAAGCAGGTACTGCCATTCTTCTAGAGACTTAGTGGCCAGCAGTTCTCTATCTCCCACGTCGTAATTCCGTGCTGGTGCCGACAACTTGCGGGAGAAGAAGGCTACTTGGTGAAGCAAGGCCTTGACACCTTGGCGCTGAGATAGGATGGCCCCTACTGTGGTTTCTGAAGTGTCCACTTCAAGGACATAAGGTAACGCTGGGTCTGGATGCTTCAGAATGGGAGCGGAGGTAAACAGGGATTTGAGTTTCTGGAAAGCGGCTTGAGCCTCGGGAGACCAACGGAACCGGACGTTCTGTTTGGTCAACTGCGTGATGGGTTCCACGATGGCTGAGAAGCCTTTAATGAACTTCCTATAGAAGTTTGCGAAGCCCACAAATCTCTGAACTCCCTTTCTGTCCGTTGGTGCTGGCCACTCCAAGATAGTGTAGACTTTTTGGGGATCTATATGAATGCCCGTAGTGGAGATAATCAGTCCCAGGAAGTGCATGCTAGGCTGCTCACAGGAACACTTTTCCGCTTTCGCGCACAGGCCATGTTGCTGGAGTCGACCCAGAACTTTGGTGACATGCGTACGGTGCTCTTCGAGGGAAGCAGAGAAGATCAGGATGTCATCCAGATAAATGATCACAAAGAGGTCAAGGAAGTCCCGAAACACATCATTTACAAAATGTTGGAAGGTCGCTGAGGCATTGCATAGACCAAAGGGCATCACCAGGTACTCATAATGACCAAAGCAGGTGCAGAATGCTGTTTTCCATTCGTCTCCCTCCCTGATACGAATGAGGTTGTATGCTCCCCGCAAGTCAAGCTTGGTGAAGATGGTGGCTGCTCCTAACCTCTGAAACAGTTCCGGGACTAAGAGCAAAGGGTACCGGTTTTTAATGGTCACCCGGTTGAGTTCCCGGTAGTCTATGCACGGCCTGAGTGAGTGATCCTTCTTCTCCACTAAGAAAACGCCGGCCCCAGCAGGAGATGTGGAGGGTCGGATGAACCCTTTCTTAGAGTTCTCATCCAGGTAGGCCTTGAGAGCCACTAATTCGGGTTCAGAGAGGGGATAAATCCTCCCGAAAGGCACCTCTGCCCCAGGCAACAGTTCAATGGGGCAGTCGTAGGGCCTATGCGGAGGTAGTTTATCAGCCCCTTTTCTTACTAAAGACATCCAAAAATGAATGATAGGCCGGTGGAAGGAGTGTACGGATGTCAGGTTCCGCGTCAGCGTCCAGCAGGGTAGTGGGGGGACTACTTCACCATTGGAGGCTAAACAATGTTGTTGGCAGTAAGGCGACTGGAAGCGGACTGTCCCTGTGGCCCAATCAATGCTGGGATTGTGTGCCCGGAACCACGGTAAGCCCAAAATAATGGGACAGAGGGGAGAGGCAATGGCGTTCAGCCGCAGGAGTTCTTTATGACCATCCAGTGTGAAGGAGGGAAGAGGAACAGTCTCATAGGTAACGTTTTCAGATTTAATGTGAGACCCGTCAGCCAAGCGGATCTCCATCTTGTGGGATTTCAGTTGCAAAGGAATGCGATGCAGTGCTGCAAAGTCCTGGTCAAAGAAACAACGGCATGCCCCAGAGTCAAGGATGGCTGGGACCGTGGTATTCCCTCCGGGAAGCTGCAAGGAAAGGAGAACAGTAAAGTGAGCAGTAGAACTTGGGGAACTAGGCAGGTCACTTGAGGTAACTGTAGAGCACTTACCGCGCTTAGCGGGGCACACCCTGACCTCATGGCCTGGTTTGCCACAATACAGGCATAAGTTCAAAGAAAAGCGACGTTGCCTCTCTTCGGTGGTGAGGGACGGGCGTAACAGCCCACTCTGCATTGGCTCAGGAGCGTCTTGTGGAGAGGAGGAGGAGGGTGCTGGGTGGAAGGCAGGCGGAGTCGGGTGACTGGGAACCCGTGGGAGCATCCAGGTGAGGCGTGACTGCCCAGATGACCTTTCAGCGTGGCGCTCCCTGAGGCACCGGTCAATGGAGATGGCCAGGTTGATTAGTTCCTCCAAGGTCTTAGGTATCCCCACTCGTGCCAGCTCATCCTTTAAGGGTTCTGATAAGCCCATACGGAACTGGAAAAGAGAGCAGCACTGCCCCAGGCTGTATCTGCGCTCCAGTGCCAGAACTCAGTGGCATAGTCCTCCACTGGACGGCAACCCTGCTGGAGTGTATGCAGGGCGGCCTCCGCTGTGACAGCCTGGTGGGGGTCCTCCATAGAGTTGCGCCATGGCTTGAAAAAACGTGGCCGGTGTGGCGACTTCAGGGGCGTTCTGCTCCCATAATCTAAGGGCCCATGCCTGGGGTTCACCCTGCAGTAGGGAGATGATGAATCTCGCCTTGGTGGTCTCAAGAGAGAAGGTGCGTTGCTGGAGCCCCAGGTAAAGTTCACATGCACTCCGGAAGACCCGGAATTTATGTTGGTCCCCAGAAAACTTATCTGGCAGCAGGACCTTGGGCTCAGAGGGCAGGGCCACGATAGTACGGGCTGCAGCGGGGCCAGCGGCTGGGGAGGTTGAGCGCTCCTGTACCCGTTCTTCCAACCGAGTGTAACCCTCCTGCAGGTTCTTGACTGCTTATGTAAGGCCCGCAAGGTACGCACACAGATTGTCCATGGCGGAATGGGTGCCCTGCGCAGGCTCGGTCATGGCTATCTGTTACTGTCACGGTCGGTGGAGTCTGTCTTGTGCAGGGAACAAACGTTCTTGCACACCCGATTCAAGGACCCCTGGTAGAGCAGACAGTAGTGTGTGGGATGGCATGAAGGCTGGATGGTCACTGGTGATGATGTGATGATCCAGGTGGTTGTGCTGATCAGAGGGATGGTCGTGCAGGCTGGGTCGGCAACGGGCTGGCAGTGCGGTACAGATGGGTCAGGCAGAAGAGTGGTCAAGTCCAAGCAAGGTTCGTTATCAGGCGGGCGGCAGAAGTACAAAGGGAGCAGACAATCGGAGGGTCGTGGATAGCCGGGGTCGGTACAGGCAGCGTATCAGCAGGTCAGGTCAGGCTTTGTCAAACAGGAAGCAATAGTAGTACAGGAACAGAAGTTCAGCTGGGGCTCACAGGTCTCAGACGCTGTAGAACGGACAGCACTTGCTGCTGAGAGCAGAGGATTCAAATAGCGCCATTTGGCGCCGTTTCCGGCGCGTGCGCACGGACGCACGCGAACGCACACAGGCACGCGCACCACCGCGGAAACGGCCAGGAAGCATCTGGACTGGGTGCTTTTCCTAACAGATGCTGCCCCCCTCCAGTGACGCTGCCCTCCTCCTGTCTCACTGCCCCCTTTCTTTTGTTTTCACGCCAGGAGTGCATAGTCTGCACAGGGTGTTTCGGTGGTGAAGTCTGTATGGGGAGTTTAGGAATAGGGGAGGATCCACCTGCATGAGGAATCCAGAGATCCGGTGAGTCCAATGATGGGGAGGATCTGTCTGTCTGCACACATTACAATCTGCATAGGCTCACATGACTGCTCTGTCCATCACTCAGCCGCACAAAACTAATGTGCCCAGACTGTCACTTACATATGCATACACACTCATACAAATGCACACATATTCTCATGAACATGTGCACATGCACACATACATGCCCATACGAACATACATAGGATGTCCCAATCCTGCCTTAGAGTGCCAGGATTGGGACACTCCTCTCCTGCACATACTACCCACTGCAATATGCTCCACACTCCTCTACTGCACATACTACCCACTACAATATGCCCCACACCCCTATCCTGCACATACTACCCACTGTCATATGCTCCACACCCCTCTCCTGCACATACTACCCACTGCCATATGCTCCACACCCCTCTCCTGCACATACTACCCACTGCCATATGCTCCACACCCCTCTCCTGCACATACTACCCACTATCATATGCTCCACACCCCTCTCCTGCTCATACTAGCCACTGCCATACCCTCCACACCCCTTTCCTGGACAAACCATCCACTGCCATACGCGCCACACCCCTCTCCTTCACATACTACATGTCTCCATACACAACGCACACCCCTCTCCTGTACATACTACCCACTGCCTTACACTCCATACCCCTCTCCTGAACATACTACCCACAGTATACTCTACTCTATACAGTCACTATTTAAAATTACCACGATTCTGCACTATACAAGTCATCTCAGGCTCTAACCACACCCTTTAAGCCACATCCACTATTAAATGCAATTTAAACCACATTCACAATTTGCCGCGGCGCGGTACATGCACCACAATTTGCTTTTCCTCAGTGTCTAGGGCACACTTTTTGATCTTGCACATGGGCCCACTGATTTAGTGATACGCCCCTGCCTCCACATCACAAGTAATAGAGCCGTAGCAATGATCCATGTAGCGGCGTGATGTGGAGGAGATTGGGCAGCAGTGGATATTGGAGACGCTGACTGTTCTTTCACTGACATCCAGTGCAGATCATTGAAAATGCACTGGACTGTCAGCCATGTCCCTAGCCTGCCTCAGGTTGCCTCACAACACCAGCCCTGCCCCTTCAAGAATGTGTCTCTGCGAACCCTGGGGCGGCACCGCTATTAGCTCCCGGGGAGTCACGTGGGCAAAGAGGAAGAAAGTTCATCTGGTTACCATGGTTCCTTGGGGAGTGTCGGCACCGGCTCTCCTCTCCTCTCTGATCCCCTGCATATGTGAGGCTGCATTCCTGGGCACAGGTGAGGCTGCATTCCTGGGCACAGGTGAGGCTACATTCCTGAGCATTGGTAAGGCTGCATTGCTGGGCACTGGTGAGGCTGCATTGCTGGGCACTGGTGAGGCTGCATTCCTGGGCACTGGTGAGACTGCATTGCTGGACACAGGTGAGGCTGCATTCCTGGGCACTGGTGAGGCTGCATTCCTGGGCACTGGTGAGGCTACATAGATGGGCAGTGGTGAGGCTGCATAGATGGGCACTGGTCACTCTGCATATATGGGCACAGCTGAGCCCTGCATTCTTTATGTAGTGCACTCCTGAGCCCTGCATTTTCTATGTAACGCACTCCTGAACTCTGCACTCTGGTTTTTCTCTGTCTTATCTTCATAACATTTGGTAGTCATATCTCAAAAATCAGTATCTTTTTTTTTTATCTTTATGGACGAAATTTGAGAAATAACGTATATATCATGCAATCATTCCATAAACGCATACACTGCATATATCATTTGAGGAAAATATGCTTATAAAATAGTTTACCATTTGCCAATAATAAAAAAAAAATAATTTTAAAAATGTGGTCACCTTACATTAAAGCCCTCCTTTTCTTATATACAGTTTATTGAAAGATCTTTTGTAGAAAGATCCTTTACAATTATAGAAAGCATGGTCTTATCTGTAGTCAAAGTTCTAGGACTGTATGCATGCCCTAGATGGCACTGTTTCCCAACATCTGCAGATAGCTTATACATCTTTGATAGAGGCATGTAATATAATATATTTGCATGGTAATAACCCCCTTTCCTGTTGCCATCTGATTAAGGTCTTTATATAACTTTAGTAATCTTGGCATCCTATTTGATTTTTCTCCCTTGTCCACACACCTCATCAGTGCTAGCAAGTGTTCTCCTATTCAGAATGTAGATTTTGCTGCACACATTCCTGCAAACTATTATTTTTGTATTATTAATAAACACAACCTAAAGGGAGGGTTAAGTGATAGAAAAGGTGATAACTGTGGGGGATGAGCTGATGGAGAAAGTAAAAGTACAATTTACTAGCCAAAGGCAGGAGAGGCTTTCATAAAAAGGTGGGTTTTCAGGAATAGAAGATAGCTGGACAGATTGGGGTAGGGATTTCCAGAGGATAGGAGAGGTTTTGGAAAGTCCTGAAGGTGAGCATAAGAGGAGGTGACAAGGGAGCTAGAGAGCAGGGAATCTTGGGAGGAGCGAAGTGCGTTAAGGTAAAAAACCTTCTGTGTCCAGGATCTCCCTCCAGCCCCCCCTTTATACTTAGCTGAGCCTGATCTCGATCCAGAGATGTGCACAAGAGCAGCAGCTTTCTCCTTTCTCTCCCTCCTCGCAGGGAAGATTGATAGTGGTGAGAGCCATTGGCTGCTGCTGTCAATTAAATCCTATGACAAAGGAGTGGGGGTTGTCTGTGTCTATAGATGCAGGCAGCAGGGTTCAGGAGCCAGCCCGCACGAGTACCCCCCAGCAAGCAGCTTGTTAGGGTGATACTCAGAAGGCAGCCAGTGGCGGACCACAGGAGCGGAGGATTGGGGCTGCTCCGTCCAAAACCATTGCACATAGCAGGTAAGTATGACTTGTTTATCAGTTAAAAAAAAGTTGTGGATGGCTTTCTATGTTCGGTATAAAAATCAATTGCGCAAAGAGTGGGGAGCAGCTAACACATCACTAGGCCTATAAAGCACATAAATATGTAAAAAAGTGTAGAGCTATAAAACAATATAATTATGACATAAAATGAATAACATACAGGAAAGTAACAGTTCCAGAACTGGTTAGGGCCTGGAGCTGTCAGCTTCCAAAAGTGCTCGTAAATACTGAGTGACAGTAATCATAATATTGGGGAAAAGATGAGCAAAGTCTTTAGTGAATTATGGTGAAAAAACATATGAAGAAAACATAAAAGCCATTGTGAAAAATCGGAGGTTTCTATGTCTATAAAAAATCATTTTTTTTATAGTTGGTATAGTTTATGAGTCTGGTAGCAGTATTCATAATGGTCTGAAGAGGGGATATCCTATGTAAAGGTAGGCCAATTAGGAGGAAATTGCAATAGTTGAGGTGAGAGATAACCAGGGAGTGAATTAGAAGTTCTATGTTTCATTGGTTAAGAGGTATCATATTTTTGGAAATAATACAGAGGTTAAGGTCATACGATTTGAACAGCATTTGGATGTGCGGCCAAAAGGGGTGGTCAGAGTGCGAGATTACCCCTCACATTCTGGCATGAGGGGAAGGACTGATAGTTGTGTCATTGATCTCAATGGAAAAGTCGGGAGGGGGGGCATGGGGTAGAGGAAGTATTATGAGCTCAGTTTTGAAAATACAGAGTCCGAGAAAGTAGGGTGACATCTATACTGAGGAGTAGAGAGATAGATTTGGGTATTGTCAGCAAAGAAGGAATTTGGGGAACCAAACCTTGGGGGGCCCCTATGGAAAGAGAAAGAGGTAGAGTTGTGACACTAATGGTGCAGTAAGATAGGCAAGAGTAAACCAGCAAAGAGCAGAGTCACAGAGGCCAAGGGCATGGATTTGTTTGGGGGGGGAGCAGGTAGTCAATGGTTTCAAAGGCAGCAGAGAGGTCTAAGAGTAAAAGTATGGAGTGGTGGCCATTGGTTTTAGCAGATTGTAAGTTGGTGAATTTTTAGGAGGGCAGTTTATGTGGACTGCAACCTCCTCTTTGGTCACAGGGTGAAGTCTTCCTGGGATTTAGTTTTACTCCACAGTCACTCAAGAAAGTGGCTACCGTATGTCTTTTGAGACTTTTTGGTAAGGTATGTTTGCCAAGGTTGTAGGGGTCCATGCCTGAATGTGTGTAAAGTGAAGGGAGAAAGTATATCAAGGTAGGATGAGAGCAAGCTGCTGTAGACAGAAGTGACCAGGTCTTTGAAGGACAAAGATGAGATTTTGATGTACAGACAGTCTGAAGCAGAATAGAGAAGTGAAGGGTTAAATGGTGTAAGTTTCTATGGGTAACGTTTGTTAGTTGGAGGAATAGGAGACTGAGAAACAGGCAGAGCATGAAGCTAACAAGGTTGCGATGAGAGAGAGGAAAAGGAGTGTTGGAGAGGATGCTAGGAGTGTAGAGGTGGGAAAATAGAAGATCAAGGCTGTTGCCATCAGAGTGAATAGACGTGTGTGTCCATTATGTTAGGATGAGGAATTGAGTGTTGGCATTAAAGTGATTGTAAAGGCTTGTTTTTTTTTTGTTTTTTTTTTTTAATAACAAACATGTTATACTTACCTTCTCTATGCAGTGGGATTTGCACAGAGCAGCCTGAATCCTCCTCTGGTCCCTCTTCTGCTCTCCTGGCCCCTCCCTCTGGTGAGTTCCCCCTCAGCCAGCAGCTATCTATGGGGGTACCCGAGCCAAGTCAGAGCTCCGTGTATCCAATCAGACACGGAGCGCTGACCTGCCCCCCCCTCCCCTGATTGGCTGATTGATTTTGATTGACAGCCGTGGAAGCCAATGGCACCGCTGCTGTGTCTCAGCCAATCAGGAGTGTCTGGGAAAGCTAAGACACTCGTGGACATCGCTGGACAATGCACTGGAGGCCCCCATAGGAGAGGGCAGATAGAGAAGGCAGGGTTAGATTACAGAAGCCAGTTTTCAGTAACAGCAAGTAGGTCAAAGCCATTGAAGATAGAAAGGTCAAGGACTCTGCCTGTATATCACACCCCTTAATAGGCTCCACACTACACATTTTCATACTGGCAGGTAAAAAATGTAAGATTTCCTCCTCGCCAGGCCAATAAACCCCCATACGCCACAATCCAGATTTTACCCCGGGCCTATTGGATGCTTTCTTCTTCGGCATTTGGCCCCATTCAACCATCCAAGCAGAACATTTCTTCGCCAAGAGTAGATTCCTAACCCTCTCCTCATTATCCAACCTAAGGTCAAACCAACCTTTCCCCTTCAGGGCTTACGCTCAAATTCAACATTTTTTGAGAATTACCAAATTCCACTTAG
>BLSH010116711.1:264547-278582 GCA_018402905.1 Glandirana rugosa
AGTTATTTACGGCTAACGCTAAAAAAAATTGGTTTTTATACATCTTCTTATATATAGCCGGTTTTGACTACTTATTTAAACAAAAAAATAAAAACCTATAAATAATATCGTTTTTCATTTTAAAACAATATTTTTTACTTTTTGCTATAATAAATATCCAAAAATAAAAAAACAAATTTATTCATCAGTTTTGGCCGATATATATTCTTCTACATATTTTTGGTTAAAAAAAATCGCAATCGGCATTTATTGATTGGGTTACGCAAAAGTTATAGCGCCTACAAACTATGGACATTGATTTATGGCGTTTTTATTTTATTATTTTTTTTTTTACTGGTAATGGCGGCGATCTGCGATTTTTATTGGTACTGCGATATCGGGGCGGACATGTCGGACATTTTTGACACTTTTTTGGGACCAATGACATTTATACAGCGATCAGAAATTTAAATGTCCACTGATTACTGTGTAAATGTCATTGGCAGTGAAGGGGTTAACCTGCAGGGGGCAGTGAAGGGGTTAACAAATGTTCCCTGGGCGTGTTCTAACTGTGGGGGGGATGGGCTGGTCGGGACATAACAGATCTAACTGATCCCAGTGACAGGAATCATTAGATCTGTCATGTCCCATTCACAGAACGGGTGTTTACTTCGGCGGTTCCCCGTTCCTCCTCTCTGAAAGGAGATCGCGGGTCTCCGGCAGACATCGGGTCCGCCCGACCCGCGGGCACGCTCCCGAAGACCCGGGAGTGTGCCCAGCACAAGCCAAATGGGAGGACGTCTATTGACGTCCTCCCGGCATTTTAGAGCCGCGCTGTAGCCGTCATTCGGCTATGGCGCGGGTGGGAGGAGGTTAAATACCTGGGGTCGGCCCAGCCGGGGAGAAGAGTTCAGGTGGAACAACTGGGAGATGGAGCATTAGTTGCGGAGGCCAGGAGGGAGCCTCCAGTCTGGGGGGGGTGACCTTGGGTCTGGATGCTCGAGAGTGGATGGGACCCCTCAGTACACCCCATAGTGAGTCCTGACCAAGGAGCAGGAGAGAGCAATGGAGTGATGCTACCGGGCACGTTTCCAGGAGGTATCCACTAGGTGTGGGTGAGTGACACACACCCAGGGAAGCTGAAAGAGGCACACCGGAGCAGATTGGGAAGTGAGAGGGACAGTCTGAGAAGGGTGCAAGAGCCAGTTGGGACTGTGGGGTCACTGAAAGTCAGGAAGGCTGACAGGGCCTGAGGAAGAGACTGGCTGGGAGCAGTAGTCCACCGAGGCTAGCTAGCACACTTGTACTTTTGCTACACCTGAGGGGTCCACAATCCCTTGCCTGTAATGGGCAGTTCACAGAGGCCAAAGCCAAGGGCAGGTCTCACCACGTGCACGTAGGCCTGAGAAGCATTGTGCAGGAGAGAGTAAGGAGAGGTAGCTGCAAGCAAAATTGTGCTGGAGGATGAAAAGTCGTGTATATACTGGAGTGTATATGGTGTGGTCCCATTCAAGAACTGTTCAATTTCTGGGCATCCCACAAGTACCCTATACCCCATACAAGTTAAATCCTCTAATGAAAAAAAAACAAAAACAACACACACGTACTGGCCTGTTCTTCCTGACTCCGGATGTGTGGAAAAGAGTGACTGAGGGCGGAGTGACAAGTGAACCACTACCAGCAACCCCTACGGGGGGCATGGCTACACCCACAAGATGGCAGTGTTTACTACTTTGCCTAATCCTAGTTCTAACACAAGTGCCAGAGCAGTCTGGGAGATGTATTCTTGAAGGAGGATCTGGGACACAGTGAAGCTGGGGTCACAACTACAAGGCCCACAAACACCAGAAAAGGGGAGGAACAATATAAAAGCAAAAGCCCACAAAGGTGCCCTGAGCAATTGGAGAGAGATGTGCCAACTGGGAAGGTGTGTGGTAGCCATGCTGTGACGATGAACCAGGGCAGGCTGGAGAGCATGCATTGGGGCTGGATTAGAGCCAAGGGGTGAACTGCTGAGCTGAGTGCTTAGCTGTGGAGATAGTCTGCAGTGAAGCACCCATCATCCAGAACCGCTGTTTAAGCCGGATTCATCCTGATCACTGCCGCTGCATTGCTACTAAGGGGGCCCCCACTTAACCGGCAACTCACTGTCGCCTGTGGATTGTCGCAAAGGGATCTGGTGAGGGGGTCTCTGACCCAATTAACTCTTGTTTACAACTCAGTCCTGAGGGAGGGCCATTATTCTCCACTGACATTGTTTCCTCATTAGAAGATGAACCCACTTGGTGTCATTCTTAACTAAGAGCAGCAGCTTACAACATCAGAGACCACCACCAAAGCTGCCCTAGAAAGTATAATCAACGTTTTTTTCGTTTTGGACAGAGGTGAGAGGGATTATAACACCTGTCAGTTTTAATTGCTGTCTGTGCGCCTGTTAGGAGATTCACTCTCTCTATTTGTCCTGTTTACCATTATCATTGAAAGTGAACGTAAAAGAAAATCCAAAATTTTGGGTAGTCCCCAGAAAAGTAATAGAGGGGAATTCTTCCAATGGGAATGCAAGTTCTGGTGACCTGCTGGTCTCTAAGGAATTCCCTAAATTGCAGGGATTTCCTCTCACTTCTTGTTTGGCTATGGGACAGGAAGTGAAGGGAAATCTTCAAAATGGGACACAGATAGCGAAAAAATATCTGACGGGTTATAACCCTCCCTTGCTCTATCCTAAAGTTCTTGAAAAAAAAAAGGTTTGCCTAAAGTTTTACTTTAAATCCACACTGCTGACTTTAATTACTCCTTGTGCATCGCTGCATAGTATCCAAATGTTAACTTCTCCCAATCCACTCTTCACAGTGTCATCCCATTTCTTTTGAACATGTTTACTGTCACCTATTGCCTTAAAGGCGCATACCCACTGTCTAAATTTAAAGGAGTTGTAAAGGCAGAAGGTTTTTTATCTTAATGCAATCTATGCATTAAGATAAAAAACCTTCTGTGTGTGGCAGCCTCCCCAGCAACCCTCTAATTACTTACCTGAGCTCCTTCTCTCTGCAGAGATGTCCACGAGTGTCTTGGCTGTCCCAGATACTCCTCCTGATTGAATGAGACACAGCAGCGGCCCCATTGGCTCCCGCGGCTGTCAATCAAAATCAGTCAGCTAATCAGGAGGGGGGGGGGCTGGGTCGTGGCTCTGTGTCTGAATGGATACACGGAGCTCTGACTTGGCTCGGGTGCCCCCTGTAGCAAGCTGCTGGCTGAGGAGGCACTCACCAGAGGGAGGGGACAGGAGAGCAGAAGGAGGACCCAAGAAAAGGAGGATCCGGGCTGCTCTGTGCAGAACTGCACAGAGGAGGTAAGTATAACAAAACAAAAAAAAAGCCTTTACAATGACTTTAATTCCCCACTTAACTGTTCTTGAACTTCATCTCTAGAAACATGTCACTGCTTTTGTGCGCCAGTGCTAAAGGGCCCCAACTGTGCTGGCAGAAGCTAATGTCAAAAAACTGTTCAGATCTTGTTGTATACCTGGGGGCGGAACTGGGTTGCTGGTATTTTATCAAACTCACAGGCCTAAGCCTAGCCTTTCTTATCCGGGAGCCCTCAAGTGAACTAGCCTGTCCTACCTATTGTTACGTCCCAAATGTGGAGAACTAATGTCTCAGTCAGAAAGCTTTTGTTTATGCTCTTGGTACTACAATGAAGTCTATCCTTTAAAGGTACCTGTGTTACTTGCATTGTATTTGTATTGCACCTCAAACAGTATGTTTTCTAATATATTCACACTAAACTACTGAACTGCTGTGTTACCTTTTTACTCTGGTCTGCCAATACAATCTGCTTTTTCTTAACGGTCAGTATATGCCATCTTTGTGTGATTGCTGGGAGTTCCCAGCCAAGGTATTATGGTGATGTCAGCAGGAGTGAGGTTCTGCCTCTGGCCAGAGAAAGAGCAGAGGGCCCAATATTACCAGCAGCTCCTGCGGAGGTAGTGCTACACAATAAGAATGGTGAGCTACAGAAGGAGATGGATCCAAACAAGGGAAATTTAGTTGTGCTTGCTTTGCCTTGGAATTCTCTGCAAATTTTTCTTGTCAGCCTGCAAAATATGAGAAAACTGTTTTTCTTTACTAGCCTATACAACCTCAGAAATATGATGTCTGGCTATTGACTGGTTTCTATATGAAATAGCTCAATAGCCCCTTTATGCTGGTTATTACAAATGAGACCCTGTGTATATTTGAATGTGCCATTACAGTACAGTATTTTTTCCCCCTTGTAATCTCTGATGTTGGTGCTGAGTCTGTCTCTACATTTCTTCTACAGCTCTGGCTTGTGCCAGATATTTGTGCTCCATCTGTGCCATCATCTGTACTTTTTACAATTAAAATAGTCTGTAAAATATTAACTGCCATAGTTACCCAGATTTATACCATTCAGCCACATAAACAATAATCAGGGCAATCCCCACAGAACAGGCAAACAATATGAACTCTTGAGACTTGCGTCCTACACTTGAAAGTTCAACAGTCTGGAGAAACATATTATAATTAGTGGTATAGTGTACTGTATTTTTATGTGAGCACATACCGTATTAAATTATGGCAGTGTTTGCCTTAAACTATATGGAAAGCCAATCACTAAAACCTCATATTGTAACATAAAAGTACAATATAGTTCTCTGCAAACTATCACGTCTTTTGCCATAACTTTCTACAGTATCAGTAGCTGTAATAATGAAATCAGAATTATATTATTGCCATGTTCAAGAAACCAGTGGTGAGATGATTTGAGCTTTCTGACAAGGAACATTATCCTGCTGGAAGGAGCCATCAGAAGATGGGGACACTGTAGTCATAAAGGGATGGACATGGTCAGCAACAATACTCAGGTAGGCCGTGGCGTTTAAACAATGCTCAGTTGGTTCTAAGGGGCCCAAAGTGTGCCAAGAAAATATCCCCCACATCATTACACCACCACCACCAGCCTGAACCGTTGATAGAAGGCAGGATGGATCCATGCTTTCACATTTAAGCGCAGCTTTTTGGGGGGTCAACAGCCCCTGGACGACGTCTAATGAGACGAAACGCGTCGGAAACTGTTGGCCCCAAACTGCTGCGCCTTTTTACTAATTTCTACCATAAGCTTGTGGATATTGTTTTATCGTCTGTGATTTTTTATATTTGCGTCAACAATAAAAGTACTCCCTGTGATAGAGGGTATTCACACTACGGAGAGTCCCCTCCTTGTTATTTTTCCACCTATATGGATTTTCTGGAGTGATACCCCTTGGAGCGAGAATATCTGGATACACATCCAAATCGGCTGGACACATTGGACGGGATCGTAGGACGTACCTCCATCCTAGGAGATTCCAGTCTCCCCCCAGGAGTGTGTGACGAGCCCGGCTTGGAGAAGAACGGACCCCCGCATTTTCCCCATATATATTCAGGCTTGAATATATCCACTATTCGGTAAGCCTTGATTTTTACCATCTGTGGATAGACCAGACATCTACACAGCATTGCTCACGATTCACCAAGTTCATCACTCATCACCACTGTGTTAGCACTTTAACTACCTTCACCTACCCCATTTGGACATTCTACACAGTTTGGACTATCCTCGATATCTACACGGACTGCACCTTTATACATTTTAGTTCCACACACCCTGGGCAACGTCAATCAGGCCCAAGTGTGAATACGTTGCTTCTACACCTCACAAGGTGTCACCCGTTGCTCTTTGTTTTTTTGTTCTTTGATTATACACTAACTCATGATTTTGATACGAAGTCACAATTCTTTTGGTCATTACCAAGATTCACTTATGAACGTATATATGTTGTTTTACTATCACTACTATTTTGTACAAGTTTTTAGATTGGTTGGACTCTGATCTTTAAATCCGAGGTTATTTAGCGCCACTCTTTATTTCAGCTTGTTTCCTACGATTTTGTTTGGTTGTAGTGTGGCAGCTCTACTTTCCTCCAGCTTTATTTCTACTATTTGCCTTAGCGCGGTTGTACTACCATATCCATGCTTTCACGTTGTTTACACCAAATTCTGACCCTACTATCTGAAAGTTGCAGCTGAAATTGAGACTCTTTAGACCAGGCAACAGTTTTCCAATCTTCGATTTTCCAATTTGGTCAGTGGCACCCGGTGTGGTCTTCTGCTGCTGTAGCCCACATGCTTCAAGGTTTAATGTGTTGTGCATTCAGAGATGGTATTCTGCATACTCAATGGGTATTTCCTCTTTTTTGAACCATTCTCTGTAAACCCTAGGGATGGTTGTATGTGAAAATCCCAGTAGATCAGCAATGGCTGATGAGTGTATAAGACGTAGCAAAAAAAGAGCATACGTGTACTCTCCAGATATTGACTTAATCATGTTGCAACATTAGCATATGTAGAGGAAGCATTCAGTAGGTACCAACAGAAATATAGGTATCCAGCATAATGGCTTACTGAAACTCATAGCAGTATGTAAATAATAGGGCAAATAAAGGGTCCCTAGTATTGGAGTGTCTATCATGAAATACACAAAATAGTCAAGCATCAAGAAATAGAAAACTCCATTCACAGAACCTGATCGCATGCAGTATTCAGGTGTTTTCCCAAATGCTGCATGAAATCCTGAAAATGTCAATTCATTATTGCTTTATGCGGTATTTGCCGCATAAAGCAAAAACGCTTGGTAAATACCACATAAAACAGGAGTGAAAGTCTATTCACAAAAAAAAAAAAAATGCAAGTGGTAAATAAGTAGTGGTCCCGGCATGTCATATTTAAGGAACAGGCAGCTGTCGGCATCCTTAACAACCAGTAAACAACATGGTTGTTAAGATGCGGGCTGACTGATGAATGTAAAAAAAAGTTACCGGCAATGAAAAATTAAGAAAGAAATCGACATGGGGTCCCCCCCAATCCATACCAGACCCTTATCGGCCCGGCGGTGGCGACGGGCATTGTGATTGTCAATGGATCTACACTGGAGACTGGTGTTCTTTATATTTGTTTTTTAAATAAAGCACTTGTCAAAATCTACCTACTGCCTTTTTTAGACTACATTATTTTTTTGGTGAATGAGTAGGGTTTTTTAAATTTTGGCGTGGCGCAAAACCCATACCAGACCCCACTGGCGGTAAATTACCACAGGCTTTTACTACTAAAATAACGCATGCCTTCATAAACTAACTCATGTGGTATTTTAGTAGTGTTTTTTTAGTGAATACCAAAAAACTTTTTGAAAAATCCTGTGTGGTATCTCAATGCACACTTGGATGCGGTAAGATACCACTTTGTGAATGGAGCCCATTGCGACCTCATCTTTAAATTAATGTAGAATCACATTTTCTTCAAAGCTCCGTAAGGGTCAACCATCTATGCCTACATTGAACTGTAACTACATTATATGTATCAACCTAGTTATACAATAAAGTAAAAGTTCAGACCCCTGAAACCGTATGTTTGTCATCAATGTATGGATGGAGAGAGATCAATGTCCTAATACATTAGTCCTTACAAATTAGCCCAACCAGTCATTAATTTTATGAATTTGCCAGGGCATCCTCTATGTTGGTATGTTAAACGTTCACGGATCAGGACTTAATTAACTATTTTCACCCATATGGCATGTGCAGGGCTGGTGCAAGGATTTTTGACACCCTAGGCGAAACCTCATTTTGGCTCCACCCCTAACTGCACCCCCTTTGCCCTGTGCATATATATGATGGAGGTGGCGGAGGTGGAGATTTTTGCAGCGCCTCTCTACCTATTTCTTTAGCCGTGGTCCACAGGCCCGCACCTGTGCCTCTGAACCCGGCCTAAAGACAAATAATGGCAACACCGGCTCACTTCTACATGCCAGCCGTGGTCCGCAGGTATATGGACAGGCTAGGGTAGTATATGGACAGGCTGGGGTAGTATATGGACAGGCTAGGGTAGTATATGGACAGGCTGGGGTAGTATATGGACAGGCTGGGGTAGTGTATGGACATGGGCTTGGCGCCCTGAGTGGCAGTGCGCCCTAGGCGGCCGCCTACTCTGCCTAGTGATAGAGCTGGCCCTGGGCATGTGTTGGGGGGACAGGAGAGATCCACATCTGGGTTATAAGCTTTCAAACTAAAAATAGCAAGCAAAGGGTCGCTGTATATAGGTGGAGTAAAGAGTTTTTCATCCAGCCATTTTTAGCAACTGACCATTGTTGGATGTAGAGAGGAGGTCTTGCAAGGACCATCTCTCAAATCCTTTCAGTTTTAGTAATTCAGGATGTGTAAGACAGCCAGCAACCTTCTACTGAACATTACAGTCCACAGAAAATTGGTTAAAGGTGCATCGCTGAGGATGGTTATGGCAGTAAACGGGCAGTCAGGTCTTACTTCTGCTTTTTATGCCCCCGCGGAACTGGCATCAGAGTCTTTTGTTCAAAGGTGCGAATTATCTTCAGCTTGTTGGCCATGTAGCTGTTCACAAGCATGTGTCCCTGCAGCAGGGGTTTGTCTTCAAACACTGGTGACTCCACCACAAAGCCATACCTCCCAACTTTTTGAGATGGGAACAAGAGACACCTATTCCCAAAAGTATGTAGGCATAGGACACACCCCCCCACCAGAGGTGTAACCTTCAGGGTCCCGTTGCAAGAAACCATTAAGGGCCCCCTGACCCCATTGTGGGGCCTTTGCCACTGATCCAGGGCCCTTTACTCTCATCGTGGGGCCCTCATTGTGGTCCCACAGCAGGACCCTTTCACATGTTCTGCAGCAGGACCCCTTCCTGCATAGTTGCCAACCTTTCCAAAAAAATTTCAGCGGCACCTTTTTTTTCCTATTTGTTCAGTCAGCCATTGTAGGCAGAGAACGTATCTTAATTAGGGGTGGCCATTTAAAATGGGCATGGTTCTACAAGAACCATATAATGCCATATCCCTTTGCACATCTCTACACCCCTCGGAATGCATCCATTACCCTCAACATGCCTCCATTGCACATCTCTGTACCTCCCAAATAACCCCTGTACCCCTAGCACACCTCCGTACCCCCCAGCACACTAATGTTCCCACACTGCACATTGCTGCACCTCCAACACACACCTCTGCATCTCCCAGCATCCTCTACCAAAGCACACCTCTGCACCTCCTAGAATCCCCTTTATCCCCCAGTATGCCTCCATATGTCCCGCAAGCCTTTGTAACCCCCAGCACACCTCTGCACCCCTTTCCACCACAAACACACCTCTGTACCTCCCAGCATCCTCTTTATTCCCCAGCACACTTCAACACCCCCCCCAGCACATCTATATACTCTGCTGGACATCTTAGCACCCTCCACATCTCAATACCCATCCCCACACATACTGTCAGGAAAGGACTGTTCCCTAGCCTTTCCGCGGTGGTGCGCGCGCCTGTGCGCGTCCGCGCGCGCCCGTGCGCGTTCGCGCTCACGTGCGCGCGCACGTGCCGGAAACGGCGCCTGGCGGCTCTATTTCAGTCCGCAGAGCCTAGTGGCCAGTGCTGTCCGCTCTACAGCGTTTCCTATACCTGCGACCCCCCGGTGACTACTTCTGTGTGACTTCCTGTTCCTGTGACCCCGGCTTATCCCTCGGACCTGTTGATATCTGCCTGCATCTGACCCCGGCTTGTCTACGACCACCCGCTTGCCTGCTCCTCCTGTACTTCTGTTGCCAGCACGTTACCGACCCTGCCTGAACCCGACCATCCGTTTGCCTGATCCCGTTGTACCGCACCGCCTGCCAGTTGCCAACTCGGACTGTACCACTATTCTCCCGTCTTGCACGAGCTACCTTGGACTTCTCCTTACCACCTGAAGATTGTCCAGCCCTCGTGCCCCCCTGTGCTCCAGAGCTCCCTGTTCCCACTATCAGGGGTTCTCGAACCAGGGCCGCAAGAGAGGTTGCCCCCGCATAAGCCAGACTCTACCACCAGGTACGTGACACATACCTCTGCACCTCCCAGCATCCTCTGTATCCCTCCAGCACACCATTGTACACCACAGCAAGCGAAAGTAGCCCCTCGCACGCCACTAAGACACCTATCACAAGGGGCAGACCTGTTAGCGAGATCCGCTTGCTCAGTGTGGGATCTCTCCGCTGATCCCCACTGAGCAAACGGATGACAGGTCCGTGTCCACTCTGTTCTGCAAATCAATTCACTTTTCTGGCTCTGCCATCCTTTTCATCTAGTAAAAATGCTTATATGGTGTGCAGTGTGTCTATTAAATGTTTCTGGCTCTTGACTGTGACATTATAAACTGACATTTTTCCACAATAAAATTTGCCTCATCTCTTCTTCTCTAACATAGTAACCAAGTTCAAATGTTTGCATAATGTGCAGCGAGTCTCTACAACATTTATTGCTGCTGTGTTTGATATTTCATGCTCTAATTGTCGTTTCTTTGATCTCTCCCTCTGCTGCCCTATATCAAACTTCATATATGCACTGATTTCCAGCCATTGTGCAAGAAGTTTAGCTTTTGTCTCGAACATGGAACTGTGTTTTTTTGCATAACTGCCACCTCTTGTCCCATTTCCCCTGGGGTTGATGATTGTGTATAACAGGGCACAGAGTTCCATGGGTGCCTATAGGAGATCCAGGCCAGGAGTTCTTGTAGTAGATGTGGAGCTGAAGACTGTGCAGCAGGAAGGCTGGCAGCTGGCAGATGCAGGATCTCAAATGCATGGTCAGGGCGGCAGAGGAACAGAATCAGGAATCAGAAGCACAGTCAACAAAATTTACAAGAGTAAGCGGATTCAAACAAGCTGGGTCAGAGCACAGACATAAACATGGGATCAGGTCATAGGCAGAAGAAACTGATGACCACTCAGCAATGATCCCGAGTCTTGCAGTGCTTTAAATAGGCTACTGGGCACCAAAGACTAGATGCTAATGTGTAGAGGCGCACATGGCCCTAATTCCATACACAGTTCTGAGGACTGTTCTGCGTGCATGTGCATTTCTTTGAGCATAGGCACAAATATGGTTTTCCTGACAGCCTCAGCTCTGCAATGTGGGCTTGTGGTTTGGAGGTGTTTTGGTTATACTCTGGGTTGACATTTTGTTATACTTTGTATACCATACAGTGTGTTACTGAAAAGAAGATTGAAACAAGCTATACTATGTGTCTTCTTTTGTCCCTCAAACTTTAGGGGGGCAGACTGTGGCCAGTGGGAGAAGAAAATGTCCTGGCGTCAGTGGGAGTAAACAATGCCCCATTCTTAGTATTAGGGGGGTTAATAGTGTCCCATCATTGGCATCAGTGGAAGGAATAGTGCCCCATCATTGGCGTCAGTGGGAGGAATAGTGCCCCATCATTGGCGTCAGTGGGAGAAATAGTGCCCCATCATTGGAGTCAGTGGGAGAAATAGTGCCCCATTGTAAGCGGGAGGATCTATGCCCTGCTGTTGCTCATAGTGGGAGAAATAATGCCCCAAGCGCTGGATAAAACGAGCAAAGGGCAGCATTCGGCCCCTGAGCCATAGTTTGGAAGCCACTGGTATAGTATCTCACAAAAGTGAGTACACCCCTCGCATTTTTGTAAATATATTATATCTTTTCATGTGACAACACTGAAGAAATGACACTGCTGCAATGTAAAGTCGTGAGTGTACAGCTTGTATAACAGTGTAAATTTGTTATCCCCTCAAAATAACTCAACACACAGCCATTAATGTCTAAACCGCTGGCAACAAAAGTGAGTACACCCCTAAGTGAAAATGTCCAAATTGGAACCATGAATGCCAACATGTACTGTAATATACTAAAGCAGAGCATGATCCCTCCCTTGGGAGACTAGGCCACAGGGCAGTATTCCAACATGATAACGACCCCAAACGCACCTCCAAGATGACCACTGCCTTGTTAAAGAAGCTGAGGGTAAAGGTGATGGACTGGCCAAGCATGTCTCCAGACCTAAACCCTATTGAGCATCTGTGGGGCATCCTCAAACGGAATGGAGGAGCGCAAGGTCTCTAACATCCACCAGCTTCGTGATGTCATCATGGAGCAGTGGAAGAGGACTCCAGTGGCAACCTGTGAGGCCCTGGTGAATTCCATGCCCAAGAGGGTTAAGGCAGTGCTGGAAAATAATGGTGGCCGCACAAAATATTGACACTTCAGGCCCAATGTGGACATTTTTGAACAGCCTGCTGTTCCAACCACAGCACGAGAGCCATTTGGTGCACACGTGTCTGCCTGTAAACCAGAAACTGCACTGCAACATACATGTACTTCACAGTGCCCAGGAGAGTCACTGGCCAACATGTCAGTGGATTGAAATTAAGCTAGTTAGATCCTGCCCTGGGCAGGAGAGTGAGGGGTTTTCCTGTTTCTTTGGTTTGGCAGCTTTTCTTTGGGTCTGACCCACTGATCCTGTGATTTATAGGGAGACAGTGGTCCAGGGTAGAAAGCCAGAAAGGCAGAGAGTTGGAAAGTCGCACTGGGATTCATCCCTGAAGACTCCAGTCACTGGGGAATGCCACTTGATGGATCTCCCTGATTATACATGGACTCTACCTTTGCAGGTATGCCGGGGCAGCATGTAGCCTGAGTTAGGATTAGGGATGTAGGAAGAAGGACTGCTCTTGCATGTTAGACTTTGTAATATATTGCACTTTTTAAGTATAACTTTAGAAACCTTGTTCCTGCCTGGTTTGAAGTCACTCAAGGGGTGTAATGCAAGTAACTGGCACAATTCTTTAGCGCAGGTCACTAAGCACTTTGGGTATGAAGACATTAGTACAAAGACTTAAAACAGAATGAAGGCACAAGTGGTTAACAAGGGTCTCGATAGCAGCCTGTCGAAAGCGTCTACATGTGGCAGGTGAGATAGCTTCTTGCAGGAGTTGTCAGCACTCTCTCCATGAGCAGGTCTGTCTCCCATAGCAATGGGAGCAGTTTGGCAATGCAGAGGTCCCCAACTTGTACTGTTATGGTGCAAGTGTACACGGTGTACGTTCATCTCTAAAAGCAGAGACCCGCCTTAAGGTCGACTATTCCTCAGCCTTGTCCCAGGGCATTGATGAAAATGGCACAGGCCTCATTTGTAGCCAAAGTGATCTTGTTACAGGTGCCTAGTGCAGCCCAGAAGAGCCCACCTGAGGTAGGCCTTTCATGTTACCTTTGCTTAGCAGCACCCAACGAAGAGGGAAACATGGGGACATGATGACCACACTGTCACCTTGACCCTATCCAACTACAAACAGTAGTGGCTGGCCCGCAAGTGGTTAAAACATACCTCCCAAATTTTTGCGATAGGAAAGAGGGACACCTATTAGCAAAAGTATGTAGTCATAGCACACACGCCCCATTTAAGGAGAATTATCAAAAAAAAAAAAAAAAATGAATTAAACCCACAAGTGCTTTTTTTCAGTATTATTCTTCCTTTATAATGGATTTTGAAATTTACCAATGCAGAAATTTATAAATTGGATGAAAGGTTTAACACTGGGAAACACGCTTTGAAAGATAAATTGCGCACTTTATATACAACTATATAGATCAGACCAAAATGAGGGAAAGAGATCAGGGACAGTTGGGAGCTATGGTTAACCACTTCAGCTCCGGAAGGTTCACCCCCCCCCCTTCATGACCAGGCCATTTTTTGCGATACAGCACTGCTTTATTTTAATTGGCACTTGTGTGGTCGTATTACACTGTACCCAAACGAAATTTATGTCCCACAAATAGAGCTTTCTTTTGGTGGTATTTGATCACCTCTGTGGTTTTTATTTTTTGCACTATAAACAAGAAAAGAGCGACAATTTAAAAAAAAAAAATACAATATTTTTTACTTTCTGCTATAAAACACTTCCAAAAAAAAGTAAAAAATCTAATTTCTTAATAAATTTAGACCAATATGAATTCTGCTACATATTTTTGGTAAAATAAAAATCCCAGTAAGCGAATACTGATTGGTTTGCGCAAAAGTTATAGCTTATACAAACAATGGGATAGATTTGTATACACTGATTGGCTCTGGCCTCATTCCTCCAGACAGTGACTGATTGGTCAGGAGCGGGGGGGGGGGGGGGAAGACTGGCAGACG